>SJXQ01004415.1:449569-487069 GCA_006408695.1 Aepyceros melampus | reverse complement strand
ACCAAAAAAAGATGTCCTTTCATTGTAGGGGACTAGGATGCAAAACTATGAAGTCAAGAGATACGTGAAGCGAGAGGCAAGTGGGCTTTGAAGTAAAAAATGAAGCAGGGCAAAGGCTAACAGCTTTGCCAGAAGAATGCGCTGATATGATGAAAGAAATAGAGGAAAACAACAGAATGGGAAAGACTAGAGATCTCGTCACGAAAATTAGAGCTACCAAGGGAACAATTTCTGTAAAGATGGGCTCCATAAAGGACAGAAATGGTATGGACCTAACAGAAGCAGAAGATATTAAGAAGAGGTGGCAAGAATTCACAGAAGAACTGTACAAAAAATTCTTCATGACCCAGATAACCATGATGGTGTGATCACTCACCTAGAGCAGACATCCTAAAATGCTATGTCGAGGGGGCCTTAGGATGCATTACTATGAACAAAGCTAGAGGAGGTGATGGAATTCCAGCTGAGCTGTTTCAAATCCTGAAAGATGATGCTGTGAAAGTGCTATACTCAATAGGCCAGCAAATTTGGAAAACTCAGCGGTGGCCACAGGACTGAAAAGGTCAGTTTTCATTCCAATCCCAAAGAAAGGCAATGCCAGAGAATGCTCAAACTACCGCACAATTGCACTCATCTCACATGCTAGGAAAGTAATGCTCAAAGTTCTCCAAGCCAGGCTTCAACAGTACATGAACCGTGAACTTTCAGATGTTCAAGCTAGATTTAGAAAAGGCAGAGGAACCAGAGATCAAATTGCCAACATCATTGGATCATAGAAAAGCAAGAGAGTTCCAGAAAAAAACATTTACTTCTGCTTTATTGACTATGCCAAGGCATTTGACTCTGTGGGTCACAACAAACTGTGGAAAATTCTTTAAGAGATGGGAATACCAGACCAACTTACCTGATTCCTGAGAAATCTGTATGCATGTCAAGACACAACAGTTAGAACCAGACATGGAACAAAGGACTGGTTTCAAATTTGGAAAGGAGTACGTCAAGGCTGTATATTGTCACCCTGCTTATTTAACTTCTATGCAGAGTACATCATGAGAAATGTTGGGTTGGATGATGCACAATCTGGATCAAGATTGCCGGGAGAAATATCAATAACCTCAGATATGCAGATGACACCACCCTTATGGCAGAAAGTGAAGAGGAACTGAAGAGCCTCTTGATGAAAGTAAAAGAGGAGAGTGAAAAAAAGCTGGCCTAAATCTTAACATTCAAAAAACTAAGATCATGGCATCTGGTCCCATCACTTGGCAAATAGATGGGGAAACAATGGAAACAGTGACACACTTTATTTTCTTGGGCTCCGAAATCACTGCAGATGGTGATTGCAGCCATGCAATGAAAAGACCCTTGCCCCTTGGAAGAAAAGCTATGACCAACATAGTGAAAAGTGGAAGTCACTCTATCGTGTCCAGCTCTTTGTGACCCCATGGACTATTCTCCAGGCCAGAATACTGGAGTGGGTAGCCTTTCCCTTCTCCAGGTGATCTTCCAAACCCAGGGGTCAAACCAAGGTCTCCTGCATTGCAGGCAGATTCTTTACCAACTGAGCTATCAAGGAAGCCCTATGACCAACCTAGACAGGATATTAAAAAGCAGAGACATTACTTTGCCAACAAATCTCCATCTAGTCAAAGCTATGGTTTTGCCAGTGGTCATGTATGGATGTGAGAGTTGGACAATAAAGAAAGCTGAGCACTGAAGAATAGATGCTTTTGAACTGTGGTGTTGGAGAAGACTCTTGAGAGTCCCTTGTACTGCAAGGAGATAAATCAGTCAATCCTAAAGGAAGTCAGTCCTGAATATTCATTGAAAGGACTGATGCTGAAGCTGAAGCTCCAATCCTTTGGCCACCTGATGTGAAGAACTGACTCCTTAGAAAAGACCCTGATGCTGGGAAAGATTGAAGGCAGGAGGAGAAGGGGATGACAGAGGATGAGATGGTTGGATGGAATCACCAACTCAATGGACGTGAGTTTGAGCAAGCTCCGGGAGTTGGTGATGGACGGGGAGGCCTGGCGTGCTGCAGTCCACGGGGTCGCAAAGAGTCGGACACAACTGAGCGACTGAACAACAACAGCAAAGCTTAGAAAGACAAGAAGGAAAAAAAATACTTATTAGAAAAAATTAAAAAAAGAAAAACCAGCACAGCAGTTGTGGGATCATTCATGCTTTTTAAAAAAATTTTAAAAAGAGTTGAGCTTGCATTGCAACATGGAGGGTGAACCCGCCTGGGCCCCTGACAGGTGTATGGACGGGGTGGATCCAATCTGCCCGCCCGGCTGCTTACCCTCACCCCTGGAGGAAGGCAGGGGCCCTCCATGGGAGCCATTTCCTGCAAATACACCTCTACTGTGCACAGGATCTGGAGTGTGGTCAGCCCAAAAGACAACTGATTCTTTTAAAGAGACTCAAGAAAAGGTCAGTTCTGCTCCATCGGTCTGAGTGTTCCCTAAAGGTGTGGATGGGAAATGGAGAGGGTGAGGAAGGAGAGGTGGACGGAATGGTATCCACCTGGGAATCATGAGTGGAAGCAAGAGGAGGGACTCAATGAAGGGATGAAGGAAAAGATGGGAAAGAGTAAACGAGAAAAATAAGGCATGTGTATGAGCCATGGAGAGTCTGCTTTTCAAAGGAGCAGTGGTTTTCCAGTGGAGACGTAGGGCAGGGAAGATGCCGACTGCAGGGTCCGTTCCATGCTGGAAAATGAGGGGAAGGTACATGGCCTGACAGCAGGGAGACGGGTGCAGACCTGAGTCAGGTGCCACAGTGAGGTTCCCCACCCAGAGATAGTACAAGTCACCCGTCCTCTGCTCAACCATCACCAATCAGAATCCGGGAAGCTGGAACCTCCTCCTTCTCAAGCTGGGAAGAAATATGAACCCACACTGCACTCCTACAGGAAACAAGACTGAGGTGAAATAATCGGGAGGGGAGGCAGGAGTTGACAGCTTTGATGAACAATGAAAGGAAGGCTATTGCAGTTGGAGCGCTGGACGACATCCCAGGCTGGGAGTCAGACTCAGTCTGGGAAGAGAAGCCCTGGCTAGTCAAACCCCGAGAAGCCTCTGGACTTTGAGCTTCACCTCTTCTCCTGGACAGTGAGGTCAGCAAGGCTGCTGGCACCTGAACATTCTGCACAGGGGCTTTGCTTCTTCTCCTAAGCCTTAGATCTCAAGGTTCTTAGAAAGTCTATGTTTAAACAGTCTCTATATAATTCTACCAGGTAGCTAGTTCAAGTCACTTATGGAAAGGTTGCTTTGTTTGAGGAGCAGAGATCTGAATTCAGAAGTTACCGTTTCTGTTGTAAATTACACAAACTCAACTCCTGGGACTAGACTAGGGTCCAAATTCTGTTTTTTGTTTTTTTGTTTTTTTCATTCTCCACGTGGGTTAAGATTGCAAGTACTCTGAGGCATGAAAGGGAAAAGTGAAAGTGTTAGTCATTCAGTCGTGTCTGACTCTCTGCAACCCCATTGACTGTAGCCTACCAGACTTCTCTGTCCATGGAATTCTCCAGGCAAGAATATTGGAGTGAGTGACCATTCCCTTCTCAGGGGACATTCCCAGCACAAGGATCTAACCTGGGTCTCCTGCATTGCAGGCAGATTCTTTATTATCTGGGCCACCAGGGAAGCCTTGGTCCTGCCTGAGACGAATGGGCTCTGCCCTGTTCCTTGCAGTCGAGATGCGCTGAATCCGCTCATTAGGGCCATTTCCTCCCAGATGAGGCTAAGACCGGGGGCTGAGGGTCCCCTCCCAGCTTCCCTCCCTACACAGTCTTCCCAGCTTCTCCTTCTTAGGGGTCTTTGATTCAAAGCCAGCTCTGCTCATCAAAGAAGGAGGAGGGGACACAGCTCAGAGCAGCTAACAACTGGGGACCCTCTGAATCATAAGAGCCTTCCCCCATATTCCCAGATCTTACATGTCCCCCTTTAGTTTCTCCAGTAGAAGAGTAGAATAATTAAAGTACATTCTGGGGGAAAAAGAGGCGAACAGATGCGTCCCATCCCATCCTTCCTCCACACATTCTGTCTTCGTTCCTGGACAGTCTGTGCAACAGAAAGGACAGCACCCACGGCAATCCAGGACGTCATCAACAGCCTCACAACAATTCTGCTTCCACCCTCGCAGCCTGGAGAGTTAGAATATAAATAGCACGGGAAAGTCCATTAGAATAATTTACTATTCATCATGAATTATAAATGACATGATGTGCTGTTCACACATGTCTAATTTAAACTTAAAATTTCGCCCTGTAAATCGGTTATTGAGTGTTAAAGGCATGGACGTTTTTCCTGGGGCCAGCGTTGGGGTTCTGCCAGGGTTTCGAAGCATCCAGGTTGGTTATCGGGGTGGGGTGAGGGCGTGCCGGCCAGGAGCTCCCAGACGCCTGCACTGTCAGCCTGCTGGTGGATGGCCAAAGGACTTCAGGCCATATTTCCTCCCTGAATCCAAATTAGTCTCGCAGCTGGAGAGGCCTCAGCAGCTGATAATGGCCTAACAACCTCCAGCACTAACAGATATGACCTCGGCCGCAGTGACAGGAATGCCAAACTCAGTGCCTCCTCTCCAGGCAAAGCTGGGCAAGCAAATGCCACGGTGGGAGCCGGGAGCCACCTTGAAGAGGGAAATGTCCGAAAATGAAAGGGGTGAGGCAGGCCAGCCTGCAGCGGGGTGCACAGCTCCGTCTTTGAGACCCAGTAGCTGATACCCCTCCAGGGCCCAATAAAAGAAGGACGTTTACAAAAATGCTGAAAATGATGGTGGACTTTGCCAAGCAGGTCATTCATTAAAGGAGGATTTATGAAAGAATTATGCTTCCCTGGTGACTCGGTGGTAAAGAATCTGCCTGCAATGCTGGAGACCTGGGTTTGATTCCTGCCTTGGAAAGATCCCCCTGGAGAAGGGAATGTCTAGCCACTCCAGTATTCTTGCCTGGAGAATCCTGTGGATGGAGGGGCCTGGCGGGCTACAGTCCATGAGGGTCTCCAAGAGTCCAACATGACTGAGTGACTAACACTCACTTTTATGAAAAATAGATGAATAAGAGTTACCTTGCTGTGCATCTGAAATTAACACAGCACTGAACTGACCATGTGGCAGGCTGTGCTGCGCTTAGTAGCTCAGCCGTGTATGGCTCCTTGCAACCCCATGGACTTCGGCCCACCAGTCTCCTCTGCCATAGGATTCTCCAGGCAAGAATACTTGAGTGGGTCGCCAAGCCCTCCTCTAGGGAATCTTCTCAACCCAGGGACTCAACCCAGGTTTCCTGTATTGCAGGTGGATTAGCCAGTATAAAATAAAAAGTTTTTGTTTTTTAAAAAAAGTGGAATTGTACTTCTGTTTCAAACCAATCACCTCGTCAATGTGGTTTCAAACCAATCACCTCATCTGATCACCTCAGATGTGCCAGGAAAGAGGCAGGACCCGGGATGAGAGCTCCTGCTAGAGACCCTGCCTCCACCCCCTCTGAGGACCAGCAGCATCAGGGGCTCGTCCTTTTCTGTGCTGTTTGTGGAAGAGGTTCTCTTCCCCCAAAGTTCACACGTCCATAGGTCTCCAGACCCCGTCAGTAGACGAGGGCTGTCTACCTGGCGCACTGGGCTGGGAACACAAAGGGACTCGCAAGGAGCTCTGTCCCCAGCCAGAGCGGGCCACAGTGACCTGGAGGCTAGGGCCGGGTGGCAGACAGAGGGGCCCTCCGTGCGGGTGTGGCTGGATGACCTGCAGCCCTGCCCCCAAGCCCTGCCCCTCGCTGGGAAGGTCTTCCACTCTGGGTTCGCAGGAACGTTTCCTTCCTCTAAGGAAGCAGTGGCTCTAGGTCCACTTTACCTTCACGAGACAGCACCAGATAGCTTGTCTTAGACAAGTCAGCCATGGGGTAGGCCAGTGCGTGTGGGGCCATCGGCCACTGGACCTGAGCGGAGATTCTGGACAGTGAGAGCCCCTCCCAGCCCATCTGCACTGTGAGGCCATGTGACCTGCCCAGGCAGGGCCGACCCAACGATCTTTAGGACCCTGGGCTCCAGAAACCACACAGCACATAATAACGCCTTAAAAAAGAAAGGTCCTTCTCTGATGGAGAAGTCACGTCTAATGCTGGACAGTGGCAATGCTCCTGGAAACATAAAATGATCAGAGAAGAAATTAATAGTGTTTTTGCATATATTTTTATTTTCAAAGGCAGCTCTAATGGTTTCTCCACAGAGCAATAATATTTACACATAAAAGATCTACCGATTTTAATTTCATCATGAAAAACATATGAATGCAAAATACATTTGAGAAATGCAAACAAGTTTTACTCACAAAGAACAGAGCTGCTGCAGTGTGTGGGGCCAGCACACGGCCGGGGAGCAGAGACGCTGTCAGGACGGACGCAGGGCAGCCAATGCCTCTGTTCGAGGTGGACACATTCACGTGCAACACGCGTGCATACACTTACCGAGTCAGACACAGGAGGAGAGGATCTGACAGCTCGGCTGCCTTCCCCATTACGCTCCCAGAATGAGGGGCCGTACAGGCCAATCACAGAAGACAGGGAGGGGTCTTGCTGGCCTTTTGCATCTTCTTAAAAACTTATGATTTCAATCTGAGTTGATTTCAGCTGATCCTGATCATAGAGAAACTGCTCTTTCCGCAAAGCCACATGAAAGCCTGGGGGCCACTCATCGGGGCCCACGTTCCCACGGTAACACCCCCCACCCCAATCCACACCCACAGCAGCCACAGACACACTGATGACTTTCCTAAGGGTGACAGCTGAACCTGCACCTTCCACTCCTTTTGGTAGGACTCCGGGATGTCATCAAACACACAGGGAAAAACTGGCCAAGTGTGTATAAATGCGAGCGTCTAGTCTGAGACGCACTGGACCTCACAAGGACCGGCTGCAGAGTGCGATCAGACAGTGGGAAGTGCTCTCTAGTGCGAGAATGCACTAACCTCCACGAAGCGTTACGCGCTCATTTGTCCCGTTGGAAGATGCCACTGGCTGCGAGGGACTTAGCGTCTCGCATTTCTGACCTCATGATCAGCGGCCTTCCGTCGACATGGGGAGAACCCGCTGTCCATCACACCAGCGTGCCAGCCTCTGCTCCCATCTGATGGCACGCACACCCACCAGGCGGGGTTTCACAAATGTTCCGGGGCTGTTCCGGGATCTCCTTCTTTCATGACAGATAAGTAAACTTCATGTCATTTTCATGAATATTAGTCTCTATATCCTCCAAATCTTTTATCCAAGTAAATGCCATCACTGTCTACACTTAACGGCATGGGAACATCCATGGTGGCTCAGAGAGTAAAGAATCTGCCTGCCAGTGCAGCAGACCTGGGTTCGATCCCTGGGTGGGGAAGATCCCCTGAAGGAGGAAATGGCAACCCACTCCAGTACTGTTGTCCAGAGAATCCCATCAACAGAGGAGCCTGGCGGGCTGCAGTCCATGGGGTTGCAAAGAATTGGATGTGACTGAGAGACTAAAACAATTAGCAATGTACCAGGTCTTCATTGCAGCTATCCCTGGAGCTGTGTGTGGCTTGTGGGGCTGAAATGAGAATTTCGGAAGCTAATACTTTCTTTTCTTTTGTTTGCCAAAATCTGCGTGTCTTTCAGCAGCAGGATAGCAGGGTTTGAGGGTGCGGGTATCCACAGGCTTTCTGGTGAGCATATTCCCTTTTCTT
Source organism: Aepyceros melampus (assembly GCA_006408695.1). NCBI lineage: Eukaryota > Metazoa > Chordata > Mammalia > Artiodactyla > Bovidae > Aepyceros > Aepyceros melampus. The sequence goes on along the minus strand of SJXQ01004415.1, from coordinate 479,368 downwards.
CCTCTGTGTCCCTTTAAAGAATCCTCATGTTCTCTTTTCTCAAACTCTTTCTATGACCTGTGCAAGTGGCCCTTTGTCCAAAATTTCAGTGTCCTCTCCAGGAGATCAAACCAGTGAATCCTAAAGGAAATCAACCCTGAATACTCACTGGAAGGACTGATGCTGAAGCTGAAGCTCCAATCCTTTGGCCACCTGATGTGAAAATCCAACCCACTGAAAAGACCCTGATGCTGGGCAAGATTGAGGGCAAAAGGAGAAGGAGATGGCAGAGGATGAGATGGTTGGATAGCATTGCTGACTCAACGGACATGAGTTTGAGTCAGCTCCGGGAGACGACGATGGACAGGGAGGCCTGGCGTGCTGCAGTCCACGGGGTCACAAGGAGTCAAGAGCCAGACCCAGCTTAGAGACTGAACAACAGCAGCAGTTCCTGTGAGAGGCAGGACAGACCCTGGCACAGATCCTGGCTTCCCCACCTGACACAGTGCCCTCACTCCAGCTTCCAAGCGCCACCTGGTCACCCGAGTCCTAAAGCTTCAGGCCTGCTTTCCAGCCCAAGGCTCACCCTGACCATGCAACCCACCACCAGGCAGACTCTCTGCATGGCGTCCTAAGCCGCTGTTACTGATTGTCACTACTTGAGGGTCTGGAGACTTCCATGCTGGTTCCTGAGGCCAGGCTTTTGCTCTGCAGGTATTCACGTGCAAAATGGACCCCAGTCCCCACACACTCAGGTAGCAAACTGCATCCCATGGGAGTGGGCGGGGCTGGGGCAGCCCCTTCAGGGCGGGTGTGAGTAACCTGGGCTCTTTGTCAGCACTGCAGCCCCACATGGGGAATGCAGATGACAGACAGTGCAGTGTACCTCCTGCTTAGGAAGGTGACACAGAGATACAGAACACAGGAGAGTGAGGTCCAGTATTCAGCGCCTTAGAAGCCCTTGAAATCACGGCATTCGTGATGCTGGCTGCATTAATTATGGAGGCCCTTGCGTTTACTCTGCACTTTTAAATATTGCATATGTAATGCACACTTCTATAAGGCTGATTCTGAATGACACTTTCAGAGTGGTTTTATTAAACAGCAAGCTGTATTTGAAGAAGAAGTAATTTGTAGCAAAGAACACAAACCTGTAAGTAAATTGATTTCATTGCATTTTGAACATGTGGCGCTGATTTTAAGATACAGCAGACAATAAAGACGGTTAGGAGGAGCATGCGACTGTGAGGTGGACTTCCATGATGACAGAAGGTCTTCTGTATGATTGAGGAAACAGGAAACCCAGTCTCCCCACAAGTGGGTGCGGCATCCCACCATCCAGCAGAGCTCAGGCTTCAGACAAGGACCCCCAACTCTCTGAGCCTGAATGCTAAACAGCACGGCCAAGGCCAAGGCCGGTGAAAGAGATCACATCTCAGCTGCCATTGCATTGTTAATCCACACGCCTGAAGTCATCATCAGCTTGGTCCTTGAGAAGCCGCCTGGAGACTTAGACAGTGCCTCTGTCCACCATCCACATTGCTAGTTCTCAGAGGCAAAGGCAGCCACGGCTCTGGAATCACCGAGCTGCGGGAGAGAGGATTTCCGACTCCCAGGAGCCCAGGTCCTCCCGCAACAGCTGCAGGAGCACCGCCTTCCACTCACTGTCCCCACAGCTCTGGGCACCATCCCAGGTCCTCGCTGCAACCTCAGAAGCCCTGGCCCAGCCCTGGACCAACAGGCCCTCCTCATGTGAGGCTGAGGAAGCAGCCTCTGACCCCTGCGGGGAGACGAGCACATGTGGGAGAGGTTGACACGGCCCTGCCTTCCTTGTAAGCTCGCTTCTCCCCCGTGGTTAACCTACTCTCCTGTAGCTCACCTGGTCTCCTGAGGATTAATCTGGTCTTCAGGGACTAACCTGCCCTCCATCTAACCATCCTTGCCCTTGACTTTACATTCAGACGTCACAGTTTCTGGATTGCTCCAGATATACAATCTTCTGCTGTTGTACCAAGAATATTCTTTCTACAGAAAGGCACCATTTTTCGGCTCTACATAGTGACCCCAGGTCCAGAGTGAGACGACCCGCGCCCGGGAGGGCATCACGAACAAGGGCCTCCTTTTCAACACTCAAAACAGACTTCATCTGGGCACTGAACTCAGGAGACACACAAGGAGGTAAGTGAACACACGATGCAAGGACGACGGCTGCCCATCACAAAGACTCGGACCCAGGCCAGGACCGCATGAACCAAGATGGTCAGTGATTCAACAGCCATCTATTACCCATGTGTCAGGATCCGCACCAATAGCCTGGAGGTGAGGGCCCTCCTGGGCTTGGCGCACTCCACACGGGGCACCTGTGCTGGGCTCCTGTGCTGGCCCCTGCGCAAGTGGACATGCGTTTGATCACGGATGTTCTTTTGCTGGAGACCACAAGGCCGAGGCGGGAAAGACTGCACGGGCCGACGCTAAGAGCATGGTCGCACAGACTGGTTATCCGTGGAAGAAAAGTTATGACCAACCTAGATAGCATATTCAAAAGCAGAGACATTACTAGGCCGACTAAGGTCCGTCTAGTCAAGGCTATGGTTTTTCCTGTGGTCATGTATGGATGTGAGAGTTGGACTGTGAAGAAGGCTGAGCGCAGAAGAATTGATGCTTTTGAACTGTGGTGTTGGAGAAGACTCTTGAGAGTCCCTTGGACTGCAAGGAGATCCAACCAGTCCATTCTGAAGGAGATTGGCCCTGGGATTTCTTTGGNTGCCGACTAAGGTCCGTCTAGTCAAGGCTATGGTTTTTCCTGTGGTCATGTATGGATGTGAGAGTTGGACTGTGAAGAAGGCTGAGCGCAGAAGAATTGATGCTTTTGAACTGTGGTGTTGGAGAAGACTCTTGAGAGTCCCTTGGACTGCAAGGAGATCCAACCAGTCCATTCTGAAGGAGATTGGCCCTGGGATTTCTTTGGGGGGAATGATGCTGAAGGTGAAGCTCCAGTACTTTGGCCACCTCATGCAAAGAGTTGACTCATTGGAAAAGACCCTGATGCTGGGAGGGATTGGGGGCAGGAGGAGAAGGGCATGACAGAGGATGAGATGGCTGGATGGCGTCACTGACTCCATGGGCATGGGTCTGGGTGAACTCTGGCAGTTGGTGATGGACAGGGAGGCCTGGCGTGCTGCGATTCATGGGGTCTCAAAGAGTCGGACACAACTGGGTGACTGAACTGAACTGATAACGGTTGCCCATCTCAAGGTGCCGAGAACATCACTCACTCTCAACCACAGCTGGTACAGTGAAGGTGCCACACCACCAGAGTGACTCCTCAGGGGAGTTCTAGATTATGTGGAGTCTGCTCTTTTTAAGGAAACATAAAGTCATCTAAAAATGTGGGAGGAGCTTCCTCCAATGGGCTCATTCTTGTTCATGCTTTGATGCTTAGGTCCATGTAAGGTTGGCCTAGAGAAGGTAATACACATGGGGCTCCCCTTCCTCTTCCCGGGTGAGTGAGGTCCTACCACAGATAAGGCCATGACAGGCAAGGCTCCTGAGAGCGAATGGTTTACAGAAGAGCTTGTCAAGATGAGTCACTGACAGGAGATGGGGTGAGCCCCAAGTGGTCACCCAGTAAACAGAGTGTGATGGACCCACTGAGGGGGGAGTGGGTGCTCTGACTCCTGCCCATCTCCTCCTCTGTTCGCTGTACCTATAACCTTTCCAGGGGTAGAGCTCCCCCCACCTCCTTCAGCACATTTCAGGCATGCAAGGCGCCCAATTTCAAGGCCCCCAACAGTTGCAGAAAAGAGGCGCTGACTGATGGACAGTATCAGAAATGCAGAAATTAATGACCCCACCCTCTCTGAGTGGCTGTATTCACACCTTGAAGAGTTCGAATTAACATTTCAGTTTTCAATATGCTTCAAGGCAAAGCTGCAAAAACAAAGGCGAAAAGTAGGGGGACACAAAGGAACACAGTCTTTTGAAAGAATAAGTCAGGCCTGAAGAATTACAGAGGGAGCTGGAAAATCCCCAAGTGGGAACCAGGGAAAGCTAAGATGAGCAGCAGACAGTGTAACCAAGGAGCCGCTGATCAATACGGCAGCACCAGGAACGCTGCTCTGTTAGCAATTCTCCTTTCTTTCTCAGGGGGGTTTAGCATATTTTGCATAGAAGTAATTAAATTAAGAAAATGGTTCAACGGTGCATTTCAGTTTTCAATATGCTTCAAGGCAAAGCTGCAAAAACAAAGGCGAAAAGTAGGGGGACACAAAGGAACACAGTCTTTTGAAAGAATAAGTCAGGCCTGAAGAATTACAGAGGGAGCTGGAAAATCCCCAAGTGGGAACCAGGGAAAGCTAAGATGAGCAGCAGACAGTGTAACCAAGGAGCCGCTGATCAATACGGCAGCACCAGGAACGCTGCTCTGTTAGCAATTCTCCTTTCTTTCTCAGGGGGGTTTAGCATATTTTGCATAGAAGTAATTAAATTAAGAAAATGGTTCAACGGTGCCACTCAAATGCTCTGACAAAAATTCTCTCCTTCTCTTTGTAATCGATTAACATGGGCAATCTCTCGTTTTTCAAAGTGATTGAACGATTACCCATTTCCTATTTTGAATGACCATCGTTACCGTTAGGTTCAGCCACACGAACTGGCCTACGCTGGGCCTTCTTTGACCCATGAAAAAAATGGCCGTTTCCAATGGCTCAAATAAATACAGAGTTGGCTGCCTTCCTTTGTAAGGAAACACACATCCTGGCCACAGATTTCGCATCCTTTACAGATCATCTTCTCCAAAAAGTTAGCCTCTTCCAAGCCAAAGTCCCAGAAGTTGAGCCACTTGTGAAGCTCTTACAAACCGCTTCTCCAACACAGTCGGCAAAAGCCAAGGGGAGATTAGAAGTCAGTGGGTGTCAGAAAATGCAGGGAGTAAAAAATGAAGTCCCCACTAAACTGGGTGAGAAGTACATTCCTTTTGATTGTTGTCTCTTGCTTTTTAATGTTCTCAGCAAACGTCTGTATCTTTCAGAGTCTCTCAAGGATTTTTAGATAAAAAGAGAGGTTTTATCTTTGCATGTCTGTAAGCAGAGGAGAACTCCAGAGACCAAAACCTACAGGCAATTCAAATAAACTAAATCCGATCAAGGTAATATCAATGCCAGAATTAGAAGAAACCCAGAGAGAATCTCAATAACAACATTAAAACAGCAGGTTTCAACTGGAATCAATAGACAGAATAAACAGAAAAAATTAAGTCACAAAGTGTTAGTAGATAAAAGCTCCTCACTCATTAAAATTCTGTTTGTCTTTGTGTCTTTTTATCAATGTACCTATATATCTATGCGAGTATATCAAAGTTTGTAATGTAAAAGAATGATGAAATAATCTAATTAATTTCTGGTGTCATTTCACATATTTCTTTCAAGTTAGAACTGCAATATTAATAATGGTTTGCAGTTTAATAAAATATCTTTATGTCCTATTAACTCCTATATCAGCCTGTTATAAAAGCCACTTTCTATCAAATAGCTGAACTTCAAAAGAGTTTTGCTTTGATCAGAAAAAGGAAAAAATCAGGTTCATTCCATTTATACTGAATAACCTCACTCAGTTCCTAGACGGCTGTCTGGAGCTGCCGTTCACTCAGGAAAAATATTCCAATGGGCAAAAAAAACTCAAAAAGGCAGAACCTAATGAGGCAACCAGGGCACATGGGAAGCGTGCTTTTTATTTGTGTGGGCAAAGGAAGCCTGGCTGCAGGGAGCATGGCTTATGGGGAGAGGGCAGCTGCGCGGGGGCCCCCCAGGTGGGGGCAACCAGCCTGCACCCACCCAGAGCAGCCACCATCCTGGCCCACGTGGCGGGATTCCAGGAACGCGGCTCCATCACTGTGTCCCTCCGCCACTAAGACCTGTGAGATAATTTTGTATCCTTGCCAGGAGACAAAAGCTATTCTCTGGCCGCCTTCCTCCATTCCTTCTGATTGTTGGTTGTTGTAGTGAGAAGTCATGCCCCCACGCCCACCCCAGAGGTGTGGGCAGCCGTCTTGTCCCAGCTCGGCTGTCAATCATCAGACACGTCCTCCCTCTGTGGTCTCTGCCACTGCTGATGCCTCGGCCAGACACAAGGCCTGCAACACCCGGGTTATTCACTAAGGATGGGACCACGGATCCCAGGAGTTAATGTAAAGGTCCGGGATATCCTCAGTTCATTCTTTCTAGTATAGCAGCTGAAATAGACATTAACTACTAACCAGGGCATTTCATTAAGGCTTTGTTTATTTGGTGTTTTTTTTCCCAAAGGGGACTTCAAGTATGCTGGTTTTCCTGGGAATAAGCCCAAGTGGGTTCCTAGGAAGATCAGCATGAGCAGGGTCCACCCACAGCCCCCGAGTCACAGTGCCGGAGTTCACCTCCATCCTGGGGAGGGGCGAGTAGCCTGGGATGCAAACGAGGAGGGCGATCTGGCTTGGAGCCCCTTGGGTGAGGCCAGCTGTGCCCCAGGGATCCCATCCCTGCCCTTTCCAGCCTGGTGCCTGGCATTTAGGAGGTGCCAGCTCAATGCCTCCTAGAAGAGCGAATGGCAGGTGCAAACAGAGGTCGGGCGGGATCATCTCTGAACAGCTTCTACCAACTGATCCCAAGACAGATCCCTGTCTCCTCGCACGGAGGTGAGGTCCTGCTTTGTGAGCCTGGACATGAGACGCAGAGCTGCCCTTTCATTTCGGCTCCCCTGGGGGCTCACACAGTTAAGAGACTGCCTGCAATGCCGGAGACTCTGGTTCTACCCCTGGGTTGGGAAGATCCCCTGGAAAAGTGAATGGCAACCCACTCCAGCATTCTTGCCTGGAGAATCCCATGGGGTTCCAAAGAGTTGGACATGACTGAGCAGCTAACACTTTCTCTTTCTTTGCCTTTTCATCGGAGAAAGAGGCAAGGAGGCCAGACTCTGTGCCCAGCGAGGGCTCCTTCTTCTCAGAAGTGAGTGGTGGCTAACTCCCAGACCCTGGGGAGAGCTTGCCCTGGCCTGCGGGTCCCTACAGAAGGGGGTGTCCCAGTGACACCCATGTTCTGCTTGGACTCACAGTGGACATCCCATGATTTAGGCACAAACACACACTTGTCCTTCTCCCCGCTCCCAGGTGCCCCCATCCCCTGAGTCCAGCTCTTCTGCAGCCCAGGCAGGTAAAGTTTCACCTCCTACAAACAGAAAGGAGTTGCACCTAATGAGATGAGACTGGGTGGCAAGAAAACATCCTGAATTCCTGAGAGAGTGAAACGGCAGCGTGTCACCCTCACCACGAACAGCACGTTCCCAGGAAAAAGCCACTCATGAAAACATCAGTCCAAAAAATGGCCTTGGGAAAAAAACCGGGCTGCTGAGATACTTATTGTGGACAAGAAGACTCGAGGGAGGTGGGGGGAGCTGTCCTTTATTCTCAGGCTCACAGGCGGTGAAGAATCCGCCTGCAGTTCAGGAGACTTGGGTTCGATCCTGGGCTGGGATGATCCCCTGGAGAAGGGCAAGGCTACTCACTCCAGTGTTCTTGCCTTGGAGAATTCCATGGACAGAGGAGCCTGCCAGGCTACAGTCCATGGGGTTGCAAAGAATCAGACACGACCGAGAGACTAACACATAACACAAGCATGCCCAGTACTTCAGTCCAGCTCTTTGGGGTAATATGGACTGTAGCCCGCCAGGCTCCTCTGTCCGTGGGCTTCTGCAGGCAGCACTGGATATCATGTTGTGATCTCATTCATGTTGAAGCTGGACTTCAGAGTCCATCGAGTGTGATCAGGATGCTTTCGCTGCAGGTCCTGTGGGTTCTAGGGTAACTGCTCCAGTCATCTTGGGTGAACTCCCCCTCCAGCCTTCAGCATCTCTGGCCATGAGCACAGCCTCTGCTCACTCTGGCTGCAGCTGGTCCAGGTGTCCACCTGTGTTCAGGAGGAAGTAGGTCATCCCCTGTTCACACAAACTCAGGCCTTGTCTGGGTACCTTTCCACAAACCTTAACTTGGTCCTGTAAACAGTAGCATTTCATCCAAACTGACTCTTCCGAGAACCTTTTGTCCTCTTCAGTTCAGTTCAGGTCAGTTGCTCAGTCGTGTCCGACTCTTTGCAACCCCATGAATCGCAGCACGCCAGGCCTCCCTGTCCATCACCAACTCCCGGAGTTCACTCAGATTCACGTTCATCGAGTCCGTGATGCCATCCAGCCATCTCATCCTCGGTCGTCCCCTTCTCCTCCTGCCCCCAATCCCTCCCAGCATCAAAGTCTTTTCCAATGAGTCAACTCTTCGCATGAGGTGGCCAAAGTACTGGAGCTTCAGCTTTAGCATCATTCCTTCCAAAGAAATCTCAGGGCTGATCTCCTTCAGAATGGACTGGTTGGATCTCCTTGCAGTCCAAGGGACCCTCAAGAGTCTTCTCCAACACCACAGTTCAAAAGCATCAATTCTTCTGCGCTCAGCCTTCTTCACAGTCCAACTCTCACATCCATACATGACCACTGGAAAAACCATAGCCTTGACTAGACGGACCTTAGTCAATGATGCTTTCTAAGGCCCACTTGACTTCACATTCCAAGATGTCTGGCTCTAGATTAGTCAACACATCATCATGATTATCTGGGTCATGAAGATCTTTTTTTGTACAGTTTTCCGTGTATTCTTGCCACCTCTTCTTAATATCTTCTGCTTCTGTTAGGTCCAGACCATTTCTGTCCTTTATCGAGCCCATCCTTGCATGAAATGTTCTCTTGGTATCTCTAATTTTCTTGAAGAGATCTCTAGTCTTTCCCATTCTGTTCTTTTCCTCTATTTCTTTACATTGATTGCTGAAGAAGGCTTTCTTATCTCTTCTTGCTATTCTTTGGAACTCTGCATTCAGATGCTTATATCTTTCCTTTTCTCCTTTGCTTTTTGCCTCTCTTCTTTTCACAGCTATTTGTAAGACCTCCCCAGACAACCATTTTGCTTCTTTGCATTTCTTTTCCATGGAGTGGTCTTGATCCCTGTCTCCTGTACAATGTCATTAACCTCATTCCATAATTCATCAGGCACTGTATCTCTCAGATCTAGACCCTTAAATCTATTTCTCACTTCCACTGTATAATCATAAGGGATTTGATATAGGTCATACCTGAATGGTCTAGCAGTTTTCCCTACTTTCTTCCATTTCAGTCTGAATTTGGCAATAAGGAGTTCATGATCTGAGCCACAGTCAGCTCCCGGTCTTGTTTTTGTTGCCTGTATAGAGCTTCTCCATCTTTGGCTGCAAAGAATATAATCAATCTGATTTCGGTGTTGACTATCTGGTGATGTCCATGTGTAGAGTCTTCTCTTGTTTTGTTGGAAGAGGGTGTTTGCTATGACCAATGCATTTTCTTGGCAAAACTCTATTAGTCTTTGCTCTGCTTCATTCCGCATTCCAGGCCCCCAGCGCACTTAAGTGCAGGCGGCGGAGGCGTCCAGTGCACTTAAGCATGGCCGAGAGCTACCCCACGTCTGAGGTCAGGGGCAGCAGCCTAGATTGCCAGGCTGCGATGGCGCAGAAACGGCCAAGAGGAGCTACCCCGCATCCGAGGCCAGGGGCGGCAGCCGGGAGGAGACACCCTGCATCCGAGATCAGGGGCAGTGGCTGAGAGGAGCTATCCCGCATCCGAGGTCAGGGTGGCGGCCGGAGGAGCTACCCCGCGTCCGAGGCCAGTGGCTGCCAGGAGGAGACACCCAGCGTCTGAGGTCTGGGGTGGCTGGGAGAGGTCACCTTGCACCCGAGGCCAGGGGTGGCAGCTGGGAGGAGCCACCCACGCCCAAGGCCAGGGCTGGCGGCGGGAGGAACAACTCGAGGAGTGGTGTCTGGGCAGGCACAGGAGGGCCTAGAGGCACTATCCCATTTGAAGGTCAAGAACACGGTGGCAGTAAGGAGATACCCCTCCTCCAAGGTAAGGAGAAGCGGCTGTGCTTTACTGGAGCAGCCGTGAAGAGATACCCCATGCCCAAGGTAACAGAAACCCATGTAAGATGGTAGGTGTTGCAAGAGGGCATCAGAGGGCAGACACACTGAAACCATACTCACAGAAAACTAGTCAATCTAATCACACTAGGACCACAGCCTTGTCTAACTCAATGAAACCAAGCCATGCCTTCGGGGCAACCCAAAATGGGCGGGTCATGGTGGAGAGGTCTGACAGAATGTGCTCCACTGGAGAAGGGAATGGCAAGCCACTTCAGTATTCTTGCCTTGAGAACCCCATGAACAGTATGAAAAGGCAAAAAGGTAGAACACTGAAAGATAAACTCCCCGGGTCAGAAGTTGCCCAATATGCTACTGGAGATCAGTGGAGAAATAACTCCAGAAAGAATGAAGGGATGGAGCCAAAGCAAAAGCAATACCCAGTTGTGGATGGGACTGGTGATAGAAGCAAGGTCTGATGCTGTAAAGAGCAATATTGCATAGGAACCTGAAATGTCAGATCCATGAATCAGGGCAAATTGGCAGTGGTCAAACAAGAGATGGCAAGAGTGAACATCGACATTCTAAGAATCAGCAAACTAAAATGGACTGGAAGGAGTGAATTTAACTCAGATGACTATTATATCTACTACTACAGGCAGGAATCCTTCAGAAGAAATGGAGTAGCCATCATGGTCAACAAAAGAGTCTGAAATGCAGTACTTGGATGCAGTCTCAAAAATGACAGTGACCAGTGCATTTTCTTGGCAAAACTCTATTAGTCTTTGGCCTGCTTCGTTCCACATTCCAAGGCCAAATTTGCCTGTTGCTCCAGGTGTTTCTTGACTTTCTACTTTTGCATTCCAATCACCTATAATGAAAAGGACATCTTTTTTGGGTGTTAGTTCTAAAAGGTCTCGTAGGTCTTCACAAAACCATTCAACTTCAGCTTCTTCAGTTTTCCTGGTTGGGGCATAGATTTGGATAATTGTGATATTGAATGGTTTGCCTTGGAGACGAACAGAGATCATTCTGTTGTTTCTGAGATTGCATCCAAGTACTGCATTTCGGACTCTTTTGTTGACCATGATGGCTACTCCATTTCTTCTGAGGGATTCCTGCCCGCAGCAGTAGATATAATGGTCATCTGAGTTAAATTCACCCATTCCAGTCCATTTTAGTTCGCTGATTCCTAGAATGTCGACGTTCACCCTTGCCATCTCTTGTTTGACCACTTCCAATTTGCCTTGATTCATGGACCTGACATTCCAGGTTCCTATGCAATACTGCTCTTTACAGCATCGGATCTTGCTTCTATCACCAGTCACATCCATGACTGGGTATTGTTTTTGCTTTGGCTCTATCCCTTCATTCTGTCTGGAGTTATTTCGCCACTGCTCTCCAGTAGCATATTGGACACCTAATGACCTGGGGAGTTTCTCTTTTGCTATCCTATCATTTTGCCTTTTCATACTGTTCATGGGGTTCTCAAGGCAAGAATACTGAAGTGGCTTGCCATTCCCTTCTTCAGTGGACCACATTCTGTCAGACCTCTCCACCATGACCCTCCCATCTTGGGTTGCCCTGCAGGCATGGCTTGGTTTCATTGAGTCAAAATGACCTGGGGAGTTTCTCTTTTGCTATCCTATCATTTTGCCTTTTCATACTGTTCATGGGGTTCTCAAGGCAAGAATACTGAAGTGGCTTGCCATTCCTTTCTTCAGTGGACCACATTCTGTCAGACCTCTCCACCATGACCCTCCCATCTTGGGTTGCCCCATAGTGCTTAAGCCAATCAGTGCTTATTAATTTGTAAGTAATCCTTTCTGGTTTTGCAAATACACCTTCTGATTTGTCATTTGGCTATTTATAGAATGCTTTGCTCAATAAAACTTCTTCATTATTGTGAAATAAAATTGAGCAGCTTCATCTTTTATGAAACCACTTGCTTTGTTATATTTAGGAAGTCCTCTTCTAATGAAAGCTTGTGAAAGTTGTTCAGTCCTCTCTGACTCTTTGTGACCTCAGAGGATGCAGCCCTCCAGGCTCCACTGTCCATGGGATTCTCCAGGCAGGAATATGGAAGTGAGTATTCCCTTCTCCAGGAGATCTTCCTGACCCAGGGCTCGAATCCAGGTCTCCTGCACTGCAGGCTTCTTCTTTGCCATCGGAACCTCAAGAGAAGCTAATGAAAGCGTTGTTGTTTTCTTATTACTCATGGTTTTGTTCTGATAGTTTTTAATTGGTAGACATGACTTGATGCTCCAGCAGGAAATTCTTTAGTTGTGAGGTATGACAAGAAGTCCCTCACTGCAAGTAGCTGGCAGCTCACCTCAGTGCCATCCTGAAGTTACTAGTCTTTTACCTGGTGATCAGAAATGCTGCTTTTATCAAGCCCGTCCTTCTGGATTTTATTTCACCTCTGGACTTTACATGTTTTACTTGATCTGCATGCCGACCTCTTGCCTATGGTTTTATTTGTTTTGCTTAATGATATATTTCAGTCAAAGAAGGCAGACTCCCTGAATTACTCTTTTTTCAAAACTTTCCTTTTCAACAATGTTTACATTCTAGAAAAATCTTTAGGGTTATTATGTCACGTTACACAGGCCCTCTCTCTACCAGCAAATACTGAAGATTCTGCCATTACTCAAACTGGAAATGCATTAAAATGTAGAGTAATTGAGTACAGATTGTATCTTTATATAGTTGTCTTTTAGCCAAGAACATGATTTGTTGCTATTTATTCATTAGTCTTTTATGTGTTTATGTAATGTTTTAAAATAGATCTTGCATTTTCTTAGATTCACAGATATTATAATAGCTATTTTATTGTAGGCTGAATTGTTTATACCTTTATATTTCTAATCGGTCACTGGTTTTTAAATAGGAAAAGTGTTGCTTTTGTATTTTAAATGTTATTGCATTGTAATATTTAATTTCCAGATTAAACTTAATAGTTATAATTTAATATACATATACAAATAATAATTTAAATTAAATAATAAAAATTTTCCAGATTTCATTTATTTTGACATGTAATTGCAGACTCGACAGAGCAATAATTTTCTTCTTTTGCCAACACTGCTGTTCTCTGCGTGTGGCCAGGGCAAGCCCTCCACCGAGCTGAGACTCTGTCACCATCTTTCGCATGCGACACGTCTGCCTAGGGTGCACTTGGATGAAGAGGCTTGGCCAGCTAAGAGAGCTGCGTGGACGCTGAGCCTCCCTGGGCGAGGAAACTTCATGCTCCCGGATGCCCACAGCTTCAGAAGCTCGGGTGCTTCCTGTAAAGGGACGTGGCTGTGCCAGCAGCAGGGCCAGGGAGGAGAGAAAGAGAGGGGACTCCTGCCTCTGGGGCCTTGCACACACGTCTTTTTCTCAAGGGCATTCGAGGTGGTGGGGCGGGGGAGGGGGTCAGGCGGCTCGAGGAGTGCCCCTGAGGGACGGCGGGGCTGGCAAGGGCTCCCGCTTTCCTTTGGGGGGCACTTGGGTGTGGCCGTTTGTGGGGGCCGCATCTGTATTTACTGAAGAGAAGTGAAGACGCAGCAGCAGGTGAATCCAGCGGACACAGGGAGCCGCGTGCAGCGGGAGCCGGCTCTGGGCGAGCCCCGGGGGCTGGCCCTGTCCTGGAGGGAAGCGCAGCCCACTGGGGCCGGGGCTGCTCCCACTGGGGCGCGTCTCTGCCCTGCCCTCCGCGCAGCGCACGTGGCCCCCACGCACGGGGCGCGCTGCTCCGGGCCTGGTGGAGACGGGCGTTCCTGATGGGCACGAGGCCTGGCGCTTCCGGGGCATCCTGGGAGCCTTGCAGCCCCGTCTTTAGAACCCCTGGCTTCTGTCTTCCTTCTTGACTCCAGACCTTTGCTTCCTGCCCACCCCCTGCCCAAGCTCCCCACAGGGCCAGTGTCGCCGCTAGGGGTCTTGCTCTGTGTAGTCCCCAGCCCTCGCCAACCCATCAGCAGGCCCCCTTAGCTCTGCAACACTGGGGACGCCTGTCTCTCTTCACCTGTCTGCGTCCGCAGGCCCAGCCCTGGGAGCCTTCCTGCACCCCGACACGCCTCTGCTCTGTCACCTGGACACAGCTTCATGCAACACTCACACCTCCCGCCTCCCTCCGCTGAAACTCCGACAGACATCCATCGCGGCCACACCTCGCTTACAGGGCCCCTGGTGCCTGCCCTCAGCTGCGCCCTCACCTGGCCCTGCAGCCACGCTCGCCTGCTCGCCTGGTGCTCCTGCCCTGGGCCCTGATGCGCGCTCTCCCGCGGGCCTCAGTCACCCACCTGTCAGAAGCTGCAAGCGGGGCCCGCCCACAGCTGATGACTCAGTGTCTGGGGGCCGAGAGCTCGAATGTGCCCAGACCGCGTCTTCAGTTTCTTTCCACCCTCTCTTTCTGGCATGATTTCAGGGCCATCGCCATGACTGGTTTTACAGAAGTTCCAGACTCTTCTCTACAAGGGGTCCTGGAGACTGTTCACACATGGTTTTGTTGAATTTATTTGGTTTTCCGCATTCCCACACGATGGATATGAGACTGAGCAAACTCTGGGAGATAGAGAAGGACAGGGAAGCCTGGCGTGCTGCAGTTCGTGGGGTTGCAAAGGATCAGACGCGGCTCAGTGACTGAAAGCAACCCCACTCCCACCTTCTGCCATCTGACCCCCTGGAGGCTGTGTGTGTGCTCAACCGTGTCTGACCCTTTGCGACCCTCTGGAGCCTGCTAGGCTCCTCTGTTCATGAGATTCTCCAGGCAAGAATCTGGAGTGGACTGCCATTTCCTTCCCGGGGGACCTTCCCGACCCAGGGGTGGAAGCCGCGCCTTCTGCATCTTCTGCACTGTCAGACAGGTTCTCGCCACTGAGCCGCCAGGGAGCCCACAGGAGGCTACACAAGACCCTAACACCTCATTCATTCGTGAAACACAGGCTGTCACGGAAGAAACGCCTCATTCTGGGACCAGCCCAGGGAAGCTGATCCACTCAGATCAGAGGTTAGGGCTGGACCAGAGATAAGCCCGCGCAGGCGTGAGTGTGGAGTTACGACAGCATCTCACAGAGCCCGTGAGGGGCAGGAGGGACCACACGGCCTTTAATGAGCACGTCCAGTGATGGGTTGCGGTCTTGGTCCCATACAGCAGCCCACTTCATCACTCTTTTCACCCAAAGTTTCACAAGTAGAGTCTTTTTTCCCCTGATTGATTAAAAAGTTAATAGGCTTGATTAAGTATCCACTAGATTTTGGTAAAGATTCAAAACAGCTTAACTACCTCTTCCTACTTCTAATACACGAATAGAGATGCTACAACGCATGTTCTGTGTCTATAATTGTGTCCATAAAACTTATTTTATAATTTCATAATTTATATTCTGAGTGGACTTGCTGCTTTGGGGTCTACAGGTTTTTTCATGAAAGTTCTGCTTGGAGCTTTCTATCCTGTTGTTCAGTTGCTCAGTCGTGTCTCTTTGCGACCGCATGGACTGCAGCACGCCAGGATTCCCTGTCCTTCACTATCTCCCAGAGTTTACTCAAACTCATGTCCATCCAGTTGGTGATGCCATTCAACCGTGTCATCCTCTGTCGTCCCCTTCTCCTCCCGCCTTCAGTCTTTCCCAGTATCAGGGTCTTTTCCAATGAGTTGGCTCTTTGCATCAGGTGGCCAAAGTATTGGAGCTTCAGCTTTCCATCCTGGGAACTGTTTATTTAGAGGACTCCCTGCAGACGCCAGATGCGTAACCTCACCTTGCCATTGTCCTGGATCTTTCGGGGATAACATAATATGCGAGCCCCAAAACAGGTGCTGTGGCCCTTCTCCTGGCTCCTCCCAGTGGCTTTCCCTCAGCAGATACTCAATAAACACACCACCCCCTCCACTTCTGTGATTCTAACCGCCCATCTGCAGGAGGGCGACTGAGCCTCCTGGGGGCCCTTGGTGTCTTCAGACATGCTGGTGTCTTCAGCAGAGTAGCCAGGGTTGAGGGCAGCCTTCACAAGCAGGGCCAACCCTCTGGCTGATGGGAGAAATGATGCCAGTCCTTCAAGCAAGCTCTTCAGATGGCCTGTCCTAAATGCATGCAAGAGACAGGGGCTTATATGAAAATAGTTAATTCTCCCCTGGTGGCTCAGTGGGTGAAGAATCCGTCTGCAATGCAAGAGACCCAGGTTCAATGGGTGGGTTGGGAAGATCTCCTGGAGAAGGTAATGGCAACTCACTCCAGTATTCTTGCCTGGAGAATCCCATGGACAGAGGAACCTGGCGGGTTACAGTCCATGGGGTCGCAGAGAGTCGTACACGACTGAGCCAGTGAGCACGTGCACGCGGTCAGCAGACAGACCCTAAGATGATCCCGTGACTCCTGCCTCTTGGCGTTTCTTCCGGCCCACAGACAGGCCGAGGGAGTGCGGGTCCCTCTCGGGGTTACATTTTCTACGGGAGACTCCATCTCTGCAGATGGGAGGGAGAGTCTCTCTGTGCGGCCCGATGGAGCGCTGCGGTGAGCTCTCGCAGTGACCGGCTGCGGGGCTTCCCGGGGCCTGCGGGCGTCTGGGGGCTGCTCCCCGCACAGGCTGTTCTTTGCAGTGATGCAGACCTCCGTTTCTTTCCCTTCCTGCAGAGGCCCGCCCGCCGTTTCTCCCGTTGGACCCTCAGGCCCACCTGGCCGCTCCGACAGCAGCCCATGGGGCGGTCGCCCCTGGGGGCCTCTCCTGGACATGTGGCTGGGGATTCAGACACATGCTCCCTGCACCTCCAGCCTGCACGGCCCCCTCTTTGCCTGTGAAAGACTGAGGACAGCTCTTTGTTCCACTACACTCTCTCCCACTTTCTTCTAGATGGTGGACAATTTATGTCCTTTTTTTTTCTTTCCAGGAAAAAAAAATCCTATTTGAATTCTGTAAGAAGAAACTTAGAGGGTAGCACAACATAGGAAGAAAAGTCACTCTTCCTTGTCATGTTTAGAGGCGGTTGTCACAGCCGGGTACTGAGAAAACCCTGCATCCTGCACCCGCTTGGACTTCACGTGCGTGTGGTCTGGGGAAACTTCTATTTAAGGCGTCTAGCAAGCGCCGGTTTCTGGAAAGCGCAGGTGGCTCTGGCCTCTGCGGGGGCACCCGGTTCACCTTCCCAGCGCCCGCCCGCCGCCCGCCCGCCGGGACGAGCATCCATTTTCCCGCGGCTGCCACTCGCGCCTGTGTGACTCTATCAAATAACCATTTGTCTTGAGGTCTTGTCTGAAATAATTTGAACTGCCAAATCCTGAAATGAATAGGTTTTGTTAACACAAAGGGCTAAGGGACTGGTTGGAAATTTTAAAGAGCTCCGCGTCCCCGAGACTTAACGGATCACACTGTTTGGCTCCCAGGCATCCTTTTGTCAGAACCCCCGCCTCCGTGGGCCGGGATGATGGATGGTCCTGCTGCTGGAGGTGGGGAGAGAGCGCGAGCGCCGGGCTGGGAACTGGCTAAGTACCCTGGACGCTCGGACCTCCCCGCGGTGCACAGCCGGCCGCCGCGTGATTTATAAACGGGGCTGCTGACGGACGGTCTCCGGAGCGGCAGAGGCGGGCCAGGGCCTCGACGTCCGGAGCGCTCAGACGCGCCTGCCTCGCGAGGCGGCATCACAGCCAACACCCAGGGTGACCGAGGCTCGGCCATCAGCAGAGGAGCCACCCCTCCCTCCCCTCATTTTGGACTTGGGCCCCAGGGCTGTGGGCTCCCGGTGGTCAGGGTCCATGGTGGGCGTGTGCTGAGGGAGCCGGCCGCTTGCACCATCCGCGTGGCTGTGCGTGGAGCCCGACCGGAGGGGTGCTGGCCAGCCTTCCTCCTCACCTCTGGCCCCTCGGCCCCTCTGAGGACCCCGCCCCGGCTGCCGCTGAGACATCCGGCTAGCCCTCCCCCTGGACCCCCGCCGGGCCTTCCTTCTGAGCTGGGGGTGAAGCCACACAGGTGCGTGCAGCCCCGCAGACCTGCCGGCCGCTGCTGGGGGGACTGGCTGGACACTCTGCTCTGGCCGGCCGGCTCCCCGGGGGAGAGGCAGCGGGCAGAGGCCCGGACCTCACGGTGAGCAGGCACGGCATGCGGATGCCTGCTGCGCGGTGGTCTCAGTGTCTGTCGAGATAAGGCTCCAGCCGGAGTCAGCCTCTCTGCCGACTGGCAGATGAAGGTAGGGGCCCGGCTCCAGGCCGCAGTGGAGACCCACTCCGAGAGGAAGAGCGCTCTCACGGCTTCCCAGAGGGAAGCTGTGAAGTCACTTCAGTCTGCGCTGAACTCGGGAGGATCTGACTGTGTCTAAAGGCGGAAGGCGCGCGGAGCACCTCAAGGTCAGACTCCGCACATGTCGGTCATAATGAACGGAGCGCTTTGCTCTGAGACGTGTAATCTCTTCCTCAAACGCCTTTTGCAAGGCAAGGAGGTGCAACTAATGAATTAGCCCGTGGCTCGAGATAGTGGATAATTAACATCACCTCCTTTTAAGCATTTCTGCGGCTCCTGCCTTTTGCAGAATGTAAACGTGAAACCGGGAAACCACTTGGTGAGGAGACAGGTTGGAAGGGTAAGCTAAAGTGGTTCCAGAGCTCTGCAGGCGGAAACACGGAGACCTCAGGGAAAATATTTCTTCTGCAGAGAGATTTCTGTACCGAGGATAAGACAGAAGTGGGTGGGCGGGACGAACTGTCTCCCTTTGGGAGGATGTTCCCTTCTCCTACAGAGAGTTTTCATCTCCTGTGGCTGGTTTCTGAAGTCAACAAAACAGACTATTGGCTGGGACTAAAGTTTAATTTGTTGGCTCAAGGAACCTGTGATAGCTTCAGTTCAGTTCAGTTCGTTCCAGTCGCTCAGTCGTGTCCAACCTTTGCGACCCCATGAATCACAACACGCCAGGCCTCCCTGTCCATCACCAACTCTCGGAGTTCAATCAGACTCATGTCCATCGAGTTGGTGATGCCATCCAGCCATCTCATCCTCGGTCGTCCCCTTCTCCTCCTGCCCCCAATCCCTCCCAGCATCAGAGTCTTTTCCAATGAGTCAACTCTTCGCATGAGGTGGCCAAAGTACTGGATTTTCAGCTTTAGCATCAGTCCTTCCAATGAACACCCAGGGCTGATCTCATTTAGACTGGACTGGTTGAATCTCCTTGCAGTCCAAGGGACTCTCAAGAGTCTTTTCCAACACCACAGTTCAAACGCATCAATTCTTCGGCGCTCAGCCTTCTTCACAGTCCAACTCTCACATCCATACATGACCACAGGAAAAACCATAGCCTTGACTAGACGGACCTTTGTTGGTAAAGTAATGTCTCTGCTTTTCAATATGCTATCTAGGTTGGTCACAGTTTTCCTTCCAAGGAGTAAGCATCTTTAAATTTCATGGCTGCAGCCACCATCTGCAGTGATTTTGGAGCCCAGAAAAATAAATTCAGCCACTGTTTCTACTGTTTCCCCATCTGTTTCCCATGAAGTGATGGGGCCAGATGCCATGATCTTCGTTTTCTGAATGTTGAGCTTTAAGCCAACTTTTTCACTCTCCTCTTTCACTTTCAACAAGAGGCTTTTTAGCTCCTCTTCACTTTCTGCCATAAGGGTGGTGTCATCTGCATATCTGAGGTTATTGATATTTCTCCCAGCAATCTTGATTCCAGCTTGTGTTTCTTCCAGTCCAGCGTTTCTCATGATGTACTCTGCATAGAAGTTAAATAAGCAGGGTGACAATATACAGCCTTGATGTACTCCTTTTCCTATTTGGAACCAGTCTGTTGTTCCATGTCCAGTTCTAACTGTTGCTTGCTGACATGCATACAGATTTCTCAAGAGGCAGGTCAGGTGGTCTGGTATTCCCATCTCTTTCAGAATTTTCCATGCTTACTTTACTTCTATATGAAGAGTTCCATCCACTGACCCAGCATCATGCAGGAAGGACTGAAAGGGGACCTCCTGGTGGCTTTCTCCAGAAGTGGGAGTGTTTCCTCTTTCTTTGGGCTTTCAACACATGTTCTCTCTGTTTGTTTTTTCCCAAATCTTTAGAGCATGTATTAGTTTTCTAGGGGAAATTTGATTTAAACAGTCAATGAATATCATGTTGTTCCTTTTGAAAGAACAGGAGCTGAAAGACAAAAATGAGAGCATGTGGCTGTTTACTCCTTGGAGGGAGCCTCAGTTCCCAAAAGAGTTCAGTCTCCCCTGCTCCACGAGCCGAGTTAGCAGTAAGCTCATGCCAAGGTGCTTGTTTGCCTTCCTTCCACTTCCAGAAACAACGGGAAGAGTGTGGAGTTTGGCCTCTAAATGACGTGGTCATGTCCTTTAACGCTGCAACTCACTGTATAAATCTGAGCAAGGGGCCTCGCCTTTCTAGGATAGCAATTAGATAGCGAAGGTTTCTCTAGCTCGTGGCGTGCCCTGAGCACTGCTCTAAGCTCTGTTGCACGTCATACTTTGTCAATCCTCATGACAGCCCCAGGAGAGAAGTGCTGTTTTTATGGAAGAGGAAATAGGCACAGAGGGCAAGTGACCTCCCCAGGGGTGCACAGCTACCAAGAGGCAGAACGTGACTCCAGACCCGAGCAAATAGATCAGCTCTGAGGTTATTATCAGGATTAAGAAAACCATGTGATACGCTAAACGCAGGTTCCTGTCCTTTCAGCCGGTCAGTGGGCCCGGCGAGCCTGTTAAACCCAACAACCAGTGCTCCGGAAGCTGGCCAAGCAATGCTCATTTGTTGCATTCTCTCACTGGAGCCTAATGACGTGTTGTCTTGGATTCATCTCCTCAGGAGCTGAGGTCCTTCGCTGAACACTCCAGGGCTCCCGATAAGCAAAAGACCTAAACCTCCTTCATCACTTTAGCCCACCGTGTTGTAACCCTTTGTAATGAACAGCAGACTGAAGGGTAACACAGGGTCGTTCCTGCTGCAAACTCAGCTTGGCTTCCCAAAGCAAGTCAAACTAAAAAAACAAAAGCTCAACCAAACCCGAACGCAGAATAAGGAAAGAAAACATGCCCCTCCACCAAACCACACTGGATTTACGAGTGGCCCGTATGAGAAACCTGGGTTTTCCGCATCACTCATCAATCACTCACCCCTGAAACTATTTCTTTCAGTCTATTTGCAACTACCAAATTGTAGACCCATTTGCTGGACCTAATGGGAAAAAGAAGCCCGACTCGTCCACATTTGGAGAACAAAGAATGTATTTATACAAAAGTGTTGTACAACAGAAAACAGTTCTGGTAATTGACCTTTGGGGTGGGATGATCTGGGGAGAGAAAGCAACATTTATTTAGATTCCACATTTCCACATCTGCAGCAGGTACTCTGCGTCCACAGAAACTGCTGAGGCATCCCGGGAAAGTTTATTTTGCTATGGGTTGTTTCATCTTCAACCAGTTGTAGTATTGATTTCTCTCTGTGGATTAATTATCAGAGGCAGTTTCAGAGTTCCCTGAGCTGGACGGAAGGAAAAATGATGTTTTCATTTCAGTGCAGCCTGCTGGCAGTTGTGCTTGTGTTTCTCTGGAGCCCTGGCTTCGGCGAATGGCAGAGAAGGACTGCAAATGGGATTATTCATCTCCTCTGTGGTCCTGGAGTCTTGGCGGGGTCTGGGGGCTCAGGAAAATGGGGCTTCCTGTGGTTCTCTGCCCCTGTTTGTGGAAGGAGCCTTCAGTCCTCGGGGAAAGGGTGAGAAATCACAGACTCTCATAGACGTGGAAATCAGGGTTATTTATAGTGCAGCCGCGGCTTGACGGAGAGAGATTTAGCCGGTTCCCCAGAACAGGGGGCTCTGCTGCTGGCTCTCCTCCAGGGCACCTGGGTGCAGAGCCACCTTCCAGGACCAGGACTGGGAAAGGGGCTTTGAGAGTCGCTTCTGTAGAGTCTAAGGATCCACATGATCAGGGTGAACAGTACCCTTACACCCAAACTCTCCTAGGCACTTTTTTGGAGAGTGAATTCTCTGAGACGCAGAGAAACAATAGTGCTTTATACTTGAATGTCAGTGCCAGCCTTTCTTTCAATGTGTTATGGGGCTTCTCAGCTTCGAGAACACCTCTGTGTGGAAGAGCAGGGTTACTGATTTCCCCAGTGTTTCCACTGTTAGACATCTGGCTGGAGTGGGACTGGGGGGAGAAAGCTGAGTTCCAGGCAAGTGGCAGGATTTTCCCAGTGCTTAGTGGGGTGGGAGGCATGTTTTCTGTGAGAATTTAAATAGAACTTTCAGACATCTTTTTCTTTCCTCGTTTATTTTGTCTTTAGAAATATAATAAGGTGACTACAAAATGTCACCGGGGCTTCCCAGATAACTCAGATGATAAGGAATCTGCCTACAGTGCAAAAGACCCGGGTTTGATCCCTGGGTCAGAAAGATCCCCTGGAGAAGGGCATGGCTTCACTCCAGTATTCTTGCCTGGAGAATCCCACGGACAGAGGAGCCTGGCGGGCTGCAGTCCACGGGGTCACAAAGAGTCAGACACGACCGAGCGACTAATACACGCACAGACAAAATGTGATGTGGTCACATGGACATCGGGGAAGAAGGTGGAAATAAAAGTGCATGTTTTTAATCTTACCGCCAAGATGTAATTGCATTAATAGGTATGTGTTTTCTGTATTTTTTCCAACATGCAACAGCAAGAAGTAGAGGTTTTCGCATTGGTCAGTCAGCTTTTTCCATTAGGAACAGTGGAAATAGTGAATAGTGAACTCACCCACTATAATTTTCCGTAGCGTCATTTCACGGGGCCGCAACGTGTGCTTAGATACCATTGTTTTCCTTCTTCCTCGGACCCTTCTCTAGGTTAATACACAGTGTCTCCTATTTTTCCCTCCAGACACCTGCACTGAATATCTCTGGATAGTGCTTTGAGCTTGCGGAGGCCTTAGGCTCAGCCCCACTTGGGGTGGTGTGTCAGAGGTCAGGGATAGGGACCCTGGTCCCCCGGGACAGCCCGTTCCCTCCGCACCGGCCGGGCCGGTGAAGCGCACACTCTGGTCTCTGTTCTGACTTGGTTCCTGGAGTCATATGTGAGTGGATGGGTATTTGTCCAGTAGAAATGTCCGTTAGGGTTTTCTCAACCTTTTTTTTTTTTTTTTTGGTGGACTGACTGTTGTTATTCCCTTGCCTGGAGTTTGCTGCAAGTCTCTCTTAGGTGTAAGAGGCGTGTCAGCCCTTTCCCACTTTGGGTTGCAGAAGTGCTTCTGTACCTTGCCTTTGGTTTCACCTACTGTGTCTTTCCAAGTGCTCAGCATTTCATTTTTGGTTTGTCAAATCCATCAAACTGGTTTTTCAAGAGTGTCTGCATTTGGTGGCACCTTAGAAATATCTCCCTTATTCTGAGTTCATATAAATCTTCAGATATATTTTACACCCTCATTGGGTTATGTTGAAAACTTTAAATTATCTGGAAAGTGTTGATGGATGACGTGTGAAGCATGGCTGGGTGGATCATATCCCTGAGAGGGTGTGGGGGAGGGGCTTGGGGGGGTGGAAAGAGGGGACAGAGTGGGGGGCGGTCGCAGAGCCTGGGATGTCAGGGTCGACTCTCCTGCGGCCCCGGTGCTGGAAACTCACGACTGAATAATGTGGCTTTGCCACAGTACAGTGTCTCCAGCGCCCTCATTACGTGCTTCTCAAAGTTTATCCTTTTTGAATCAGTTCATCAGATTATCTAAAAGCACCTTTCATACTGCTCAAAATTCCCAATTATTTTATTTAAGACTATTTCTATGATGATCTCATTATTGTTAATGTTATTTTATGTGTTATTAATATACTTAGCATCAGTCAGTTCAGAGAAACACTTGTGACATGTATGCAAGGCTGATGCCCCCGTCCTCCTTATGGCCTGTGTGTCTGACCTTCTCAGGACAGACATCCCACTGCTCCCTCTGCTGGGGGACTTCCCTGCTCTGGTCTTGCAGGTCAAGCCCTGCCCACTTTTCAGTCCAATTCAGTCGCTCTATCGTGTCCACTCTTTGCAACCCCTTGGACTGCAGCACGCCAGGCCTCCCTGTCCATCACCAACTTCCAGAGCTTGCTCAAACTCATGTCTATCACATTGGTGATGCCATCCAACCATCTCATTCTCTGTCACCCTCTTCTCCTCCTGCCTTCAATCTTTCCCAGCATCAGGGTCTTTTCCAGTGAGTCAGCTTGTCACATCAGGTGGCCAAAGTATTGGAGCTTCAGCTTCAGCATCAGTCCTTCCAATGAATATTCAGGACTGATTTCCTTTAGCATGGAACTGGTTGGATCTCCTTGCAGTCGAAGGGACTCTCAAGAGTCTTCTCCAACACCACAGTTCAAAAGCATCAATTCTTTGGTGCTCAGACTTCTTTACAATCCGACTCTCGCTTCCAAACATGGCTACTGGAAAAACCAGAGCTGTGACTGGACCTTTGCCAGCAGAGTGATGTCTCTGCTTTTTATACTTAGCGTAACGGCTTCCATTTCTGGACTAATTTGGGAGGAATGGTATTCGGATGGACTGTTTGTCCTGGGCCTTCTCTTGTCCTCATGAGTGGCTGCTCCAGGCCACCGGTGGCACATTTTCTGACTAAGGCTCACCACTGGGCCTTCCTGGCCTGCTGCCTAGGAGCCTGCATTCCAGACACTCTCCCAGATGGTTGGGGCCGTCGGGTGGGCCTGTGTTTGCAGGAATACGCATTTCCACATGTGTCTGAGGATGCTGCTGCTGATGCCAGTCTGGGCCCTGTGTTTGCAGGAATACGCATTTCCACACGTGTCTGAGGATGCTGCTGCTGATGGCAATCTGGGGGCTGCTCTACAGAACTGACTTAGGACTGGTCTCTCTCTCCGTTCGCCTCTGCTAAGTCACTTCAGTAATGTCTGACTCTTTGTGACCTCATGGACTGTAGCCCTCTAGGCTCGTCTGTCCATGAGATTCTCCAGGAAAAATACTGGAGTGGATTGCCATGACTTCCTCCAGGGGATCTTCTCAACCTAGAAATTGAACCCATGTCTGCGATGTCTTTGCATTGTTTTTGAACTGTGATGTTGGAGAAGACTCCTAAAAGTCCCTTGGACTGCAAGGAGATCAAAACAGTCAACTCCAAAGGAAATCAACCCCTGAATATTTATTGGAAGGACTGATGCTGAAGCTGCAATACTTTGGCCACCTGATGCAAATAGCCGACTCACTGGAAATGATCCTGATGCTGGGAAAGATTGAGGGCAGGAGGTGAAGGGAACGACAGAGGATGAGATGGTTGGGCGGCATCACTGACTCAATGGACATGAGTTTGGGCAAACTCCAGGAGATGGTGAAGGTCAGGGAAGCCTGGAATGCTGTAGTCCATGGGGTTGCAAAGAACTGGACACGACTGAACCACTGAACAACAACTGGCAGGTGGGTTCTTTACCACGAGGGCCACTGGGAAGCCTGGTCTGCCTCTGGTTTTAACCATATTTAAGAGACTAGTTCATTGTTCTTGAGTTTTCCTTCTACTATTTAAAAAAAGTGAAGCAAACAATAGAAATATCCTTTTAAATTCCTTCAGGGAGGACATTTTTGCCTGTTAATCCATTTTCTTAATTGTTTAAAGTGATGATTGCCATCTAACTTTCTTCTTGATGACTTCCTTGAGGGTGAGTCTGCGCTGTAGCTACTGTGAGGGGGCGCGGTTCCCATGGATCCCAGGAAACAGAAAGGAAGGCAACATCGACGCTTGAAGGAGATGAAAGTGAGCTGGAGTGGGAATGTCTCCATTGCCCCTTGGTTCCTGGAACTGGTGGGTGAAGTGGGCAGAGAATGAAAGGACCCTAGAAGCAGGGTTCCAACTTGCATGCACAATGGGCTGGTTCAGCCTGAACAGGTCTAAACAGCTGCAGCGTCATCAGGACCTTTTGAATGTATGCTGAGTATCCCAGATGGAATCTGGATAAAAAAGTGAGTCAGACATCCACAGCCCATTTATCATGGGATCCCTTGCTGGGAAAATGCCTGATTTATTCGTAAGTCAGAGCCTGTCATCTTCCCTAGTCATAATCACTGTGTTTGTAATGCATACAGCATATGACTTATTTAAAGGTAAATTTATTTCAAATAACTGAATTTGAATGTGAATGAAATACAGGTTTTGAGTGAATGATTTAAAGACTTGCTGTGCAGGAGGAATCTTGTGCAGACCTGGGTTCCCTCTGCCAGCGGCCGGCGGAAGAATGGGCTTGGGAAGAGTGTCTTCACACAGCTCTCTCTGAGCACGTGGGAGGAACAGCTTCCCTCTGAACCCTAAAGTGTGGCCTTGGGGAGCTGGTGGGCCCGGCAGGGAGCAGCCGTGTGGTTGTCCTGCCCTCCGGCCCAGAGGAAGGCAGCCTTTCTGTGAGGATCTGTGGCCCCGAGCTGTCTTTGCTCAGCCAGCCCCCTGCCCCGGCCCACTCATCTGCTCATGGTCCCGTGTCCCGCTGTGACTCCTGGGGCTCTCCATGGAGGAGGTGGGGAGTTCCCTGCCGGTGTCCCTCCACACCTCCTGAGCCCTTAGAGTCCTCATCAAGGCCTCCAGCCCTGGGGTCAGGCCCGTGAGATCTAGAAGCATCATGGAAGAACCCCTGCCCTCCAGGCCCCTGCCTCAGCCGCAGCATCTCCTGAAGTCAGCATCTGCAGTTATCACAGCATTCTTCAGGGTCCTGGACCTTCTCCAGACCCTAAATTCCCTACTGAAATGCGGAGTCTGCTGGAGTGAGGACCCTGGCAGCAGCCTGCCTGCAGCAGGGGGTGGGGACCCCTGAGGGCAGGAAGGACCGAAGGACCCGAGGTTCAGGCCTGACGGGCAAGGCTGGATGCCCACAAGCAATTACGGCCACTCAGGGGTTTCCCACATTCAGTGTCTGAGAGCAGGATGAGTGCTGCCCGGGAGGGGGTCCTGGGGCCCCTGTGTCCCCCGCCCCCCCAGCAAGGCCCTCTGGTCCAGCTCCCCGCCCCTGCCTGACGCTGAGAGCAAGTCACTCATCACGGGCCCGCCTCACTGCAGGGTGGGGCTGCTCTAAGCTCCTTCCACGGATGTCCCCAGACAAGCAGGTCAGAACTGAGCCAGGGCCAAGCTGGGCCTGGGGGGCCGGGCCTTCTGCCACCAACGGGGAGTCTGGGAGCCCCCGCCTCCAGTGGCCGTCTGCTGCTTTAAACGAAGTGAAGTGAAAGTCGCTCAGTCGTGTCTGACTCTTTGCGACCCCATGGACTGTATAGGCCATGGAATTCTCCAGGCCAGAATACTGGAGTGGGCAGCCTATCCCTTCTTGGATTTTCCTGACCCAGGAATTGAACCGGGGTCTCCTGCATTGCAGGCAGATATCTTACCATCTGAGCTACGAGCTGCCCGAGCACATGGGTAAAGCGTGTGAATGGGATGGATGTCCCCTCCTCAGTCTGTCGGCTCCACCTCTGCCCCCCACGCTGCTGTCCCCCGACGGTGTGGGTCCTCATCTAGGACCTCCTGTGCCAGATGGGCAAATGGTCTCAGGGCATCCTCCTCCTGGGGCCCAGCGCCCACACAGGCATGGGCCAGCCTGAGGGTAGACTCAGGGGAAAGCAGAGGCTCGTCTCCACACGGGAGCAAACCAAGCGACCGCTTTGTCACAGGTGAGCGTCACTCATGGGCATCATGCGGCCGCACACAGAACGTGGAGAGTGTAAGGCGGTAAGTGAGATGACAGAGCCGCGGGCTGTGTCTCCAAGGGTCACACACACAGGCCAGCAGATGGAAGCTTCCTGCAGCCTCCGGAGGCCGAGTTCACAGGGAGGCTCGGAGGCCAAGGGTGATGACGGAGCTGGAGGTTTTATTTGCAGACTCAACCCTGAGTGTAGGGGGACATTTCCTGTGAGCTCTGTAAAGCTGAGTGGGTGGGACCTGTACCACCCGGAGGATCCCCAGGCACAGACATCCCTGTGAGAGGTGGGCTAGGATGCCAGGTGGAGGGGCTGCCCCATCCCGACGGTATCAATAGCCTCCACTGCACTTCAGTTCAGTAACACCGTTTAAGAATCACTTGTGAATTCTGCATTCCGTTGCCAATTGCAGGATACAAACCTACTGTCTATGGTGATATTTAAGGCTGAGTGGTGCTCTGGCCGGAATTGGACCTCTGGGCGCACTTTAATTGCTGTTTGCTAGGAGGGCTAACGAGATGACCCCAAGCAGAGACCCTGCGTAATTCACGGCGCGTCTTCCTGAGGGTTTAGCTCCTCGAACCAGCCTGGGTGGCTCACAGCACCAGTCTCCCATTTCCTCCCAGTGCTTCCGGCCAAGGTGGGGTCACCGCGGTGCCCTTGGTGGGAGTGGTGAGTGCCCTCTCTGGCCTGCAGGCAGGCCCTGCCCAGCCTCCCTGCTCAGGCCCCAATGCCCGGGAGGAGGGGGCGGCCCCTCCCTTGGAACCTGCCTGCAGACCGGCTCCTGGGTAAGAGGCATCCTCGCTGAAGGGAATGTGTACCCACGGCGATGGGGCTGGGGTGTTCCTGCTCAGACACCGCGCGGCTCTCAGCCTGGCCCGGGACTCAGGGAGGTGGACAGTGAGGCAACGGGCTTCACACAAACCTTAGGAATGCAGACGGAAGCCTGCGTCTCTGCAGAAGGTTCCTGAGGTCTGCCTGGCCCCGGCCCGCCCTCGCTCCGCTCCAAAGGGCTTGTACTGAACAGCACTGCAGATGTGAACCAGGAGAGACCTTTAATCTTCATCGCACACCAAATTGTCCGTTTTGGCTACTGCAAGATATTAAGAGAAAGGTCTGAAAGCATTTATGAAATGACGATGTTTCCTGCTGTATTGGTGGGCAAGAAATGTCACAGCCATCAGCAATTTCTGCCTTCCCAAGGGGAATGAGGTCTCTCAAAACGGAACATAAGGCCTGCGGTCCAGCAGATGCCTTCACCACCTCCGTCCCCCACCCATGGTGACCTCCCAGAGGACCTGGAGACAGGGGAGGGATGCAAGAAGTAGCTTTCTACCCCTCCTTCAGGGGAACAAGGAAACAGAGCTGGCCCTAGAGAGCTGAGGTGCCAAGAAAGGAATGATCTCAGGGAGCCCAGAGGCTGGCATCTTCTGACACTTAGAATGTTAAATTCCTCAGCTGATACCTGATCTTTGATGCCCAGACTGGCTGATCCCTTTGTTGTAAACTTGTGTGTATGCAGCCTGACTCCCCTCCTGCCTCCTGGGAGCAGTTTTCTCAGGGCTACTGAGATACTGTCTCCCAGGCTCCAGTCCTAAACATGCCCACCAAATAACTCTCTGCTTTCAGGTTGTGACTGTATTTTTAGTTGACATTTACTTCTACGGACTTATTACCAACAAAGGTCCATCTAGTCAAGGCCATGGTGTTTCCAATAGTCATGATGGACGTGAGATTGGACTATAAAGAAAGCTGAGCGCTGAAGAATTGATGCTTTTGAACTGTGGTGTTGGAGAAGACACTTGAGAGTCCCTTGGACTGCAAGGAGATCCAGTCAGTCCATCCTAAAGGAAATCAGTCCAAAATGTTCATTAGAAGGACTGATGCTGATGCTGAAACTCCATACTTTGGCCACCTGATGCGAAGAACCGACTCATTGGAAAAGACCCTGATGCTGAGAAAGATTGAAGGCGGGAGGAGAAGGGGACGCAGAGGAGGAGATGGCTGGGTGGCATCACCGACGCAATGGGCGTGAGTTTGAGCAAGCTCTGGGAGTTGGTGATGGACAGGGAGGCCTGGTGTCCTGCAGTCCATGGGACTGCAAAGAGTCGGACACGACTGAGCTGAACTGAATTTATAACTGATCTACGTGCTCATGCTTGTTAATTAACCCTCAAAAAGTCTCTAAGCTCCTTTTTTATATTTGGGAATTAAGGCCCAGAGAGGGTGAACACAGCTCCCAAGGTCACACGGCTGTA
>SJXQ01004415.1:419921-449407 GCA_006408695.1 Aepyceros melampus | reverse complement strand
GTAAGTGGCAGGGTCTGAGTTCCAAATCCCAGTGCATCACCAAGTACTGGGGTCTCTTCTCGGAACAATGCTTGTGCTGTTTCCAAATGTCCCCCTCCCCCATCTGAGATTCCTGGGGCTGCCACGGAAAGTTAGCACAGACGAGGCGCTTCGAACCACAGCCATTTACCCTCTCAGGGTTCTGGAGGCCGGACGTCTGAGATCATGGGTCTCGGAGCTTCACACTCACGACCGGCTCCGGGGCGGGGGCGGGGCCCTCCCGCCTCCGCTGTCCGGGTGTGCCTGGGCTGCAGCAGCCTCTGCCAGCCTCTGCCCTACCGCACCTGTTCACGAGCCTCCCCTGGCGTCAGGGTGATGGGGCCTCCGTGGGGCTCATGTAGAAATGGCTTATGATGGTGACCTCGCAAACAAAGAATAAAATCACAGTGACTCTTGAGACTGACCAAATTGTCCAAACACATTGTGTTTTCCCGCTGGCGCCTACCTTCTCAAGGCTACGAGGCATTGGATTCCAGACCCCTGGCTACCTGACCACAGGACTCACCGGCAGGCTAAACATTAACCACCCCCTCAGGGAGTTTTTCATTGACGGGGTATAAGAAAGACCCCGTCAGAAAGGGAGGATGCCGGTTCTCCTTGAGGGCCAGTCGCCCCCTCATTCCCTCTGATAATTTCCTTTTCTTGCCTGGCTGCCCGGCTCTCTCTCTTTTTTCTCTGCACTCGCCTTACATGGGAGTCTCTTCTCTCATAAAGACACTGGTCACGTGGGTAATCCCGCAATGACTCATCTCAAAGTCCTCAGCTTAGCCTGCAAAGGCTGTTTTCTCCCCAAACAAGTCGATATTCACAGATTTCTGGAGTCGGGACATGGACCTCTTTTTGGGGTAACCCTTCAACCTGCTCGAAGCCCAAACAGCCATTACCTCTGGACAGAGGGTGCCAGGCATGCGTTTATCTGCTGAATAAGCAATTCTCCAGTGTCCACCCAGCCCCCACCCTGCTGTTTGTGCCCCAGATGTGTGGGTGGGCACAACCCAAGCCTGCTGTCCTTACCTCAGCTGGGCAACTTGCCCAGGAGACAGTATGGGTTAGGGACTCCCATGCGGAGGTGGGGGTTGTATATGTCTGCCCAAGAGATGCTTTGTGGTGGGAAGAAGAGGACCTGAGGCTTTTAGATACTCAAAGCTCTTTAACATCTAATTAAAATGCTGGACATAAACACATATACACAATGGAGTATTACTCAGTCATTAAAAAGAATGCATTTGAATCAGTTCTAATGATGTGGATGGAACTGGAGCCTATTAAGTGAGTCAGAAAGAAAGACACCAATACAGCGTATTAACTCATGCATACAGAACTTGGAAAGATGGTACTGATGACCCTATATGCGAGACAGCAAAAGAGACACAGATGTAAAGAACAGACTTCTGGACTCTGTGGGAGAAGGCGAGGGTGAGATGATTTGAGAGAACAGCACTGAAACATGTGTATTACCATATGTGAAACAGATCGCCAGTCCAGGTTCAATGCATGAGACAGGGCGCTCGGGGCTGGTGCACTGGGATGACCCTGAGGGATGGGATAGGGAGGGAGGCGGGAGGGAAGGTCAGGATGGGGGACACATGTATACCCACAGCTGATTCATGTGAATGCATGGCAAAAACCACCACAGTATTGTAAAGTAATTAGCTTCCCTCCAGTACTCTTGCCTGGAAAATCCCATGGATGGAGGAGCCTGATAGCTACAGTCCATGAGGTCACTAAGAGTCGGACACGACTGAGCGACTTCACTTCCACTTTTCACTTTCATGTATTGGAGAAGGAAATGGCAACTCACTCCAGTGTTCTTGCCTGGAGAATCTCAGGGACAGAGGAACCTGGTGGGCTGCCGTCTCTGGGGTTGCAGAGTCGGACACAACTGCAGCGACTTAGCAACAGCAGCAGCTGCAATTAGCTTCCAATTAAAATAAATTAATAAATTAAAACAAACAAACAAAACCCCGCTGGAGTAGATGCGACCTCTAAACTGACTGGCATTTCCGTGACCAACAATAGGCTTTCATATTCACGAGTAATAACGTGGATTTCTGAAGTCAGGACTGGTCCTGGAGTTCAGATCCTAGCAAAGCTGGAGCTCCTGATCCCCAGCACACCCTCGTCCTCTCTGACGTCTGAACATGGGGTTTTATTGTTTTTACTTCACAGGTCTTGCTTATCTTTTATCAAATTTACCTCTGAGTATTTAATGTGCTTTGAATGCTCCTGTGAATGGAATTGTTTTCTTTTTTAATTTCCAGTAACTCATTGCTAGTATATGCAAACATGACTGATTGTTCTACGTTGACCTTGTACCCTGCAACCATGCTAAAATCTCTGATTAATTCTAGTAGCTTTTGTAGATTCTGTGGGTTTTATACATAAATGATTGCCTCAGCTGAAAAATAAAGGAACTTTACTTTTCTCCGTGTGTCACTCAGGCGTGTCCAGCTCTTTGAGAC
The DNA here is from genome assembly GCA_006408695.1 of Aepyceros melampus. Classification (NCBI taxonomy): domain Eukaryota; kingdom Metazoa; phylum Chordata; class Mammalia; order Artiodactyla; family Bovidae; genus Aepyceros; species Aepyceros melampus. Next base: position 446,906 of record SJXQ01004415.1, on the reverse strand, counting down.
CCCGTGGACTGTAGCCCAGGTTCCTCTGTCCAGGGCTTCCCTGGTGGCTCAGCTGGTAAAGAATCTGCCTGCAATGCAGGAGACCCTGGTTTGATCCCTGGATTGGGAAGATCTCCTGGAGAGGGGATAGGCTACCTGTTCCAGTATTCTTGGGCTTCTCTGGTGGCTCAGCTGGTAAAGAATCTGCCTGCAGTGCAAGAGGCCTAGGTTTGATCCCTGGGTTGAGAAGACCCCCTAGAGAAGGGAACAGCTACCCACTCCAGTATTCTGGCCTGGAGAATACCATGGACTCTATAGTCCCTGGGGTTGCAAAGAGTCAGACAGGACTGAGTGAATTTCACTTTCACTTTTCAATCTCCTCTGTCCATCAGGATTCTTCAGGCAAGAACAGTGGAGTGGGTAGCTATGCCCTTTTCCAGGGGATCTTCCCAACTCAGGGATCGAAGCCGGGTTTCCTGCATTGCAGGTGGCTTCTTTACCAGCTGAGCCACCAGGGAGCCCAGAAGTACTGGAGTGAGTAGCCTGTCCCTTCTCCAGGGGATATTCCTGGCCCAGGATTCGAACCGGGCCTGCTACATTGCAGGCGGAGTCTCTGCCAGCTGAGCCGCCAGGGAAGCCCCTGTGTGTCTGCGTCTGTGTCTGTGTGTCTGCTTCTGTGTCTGCCTGTGTGTCTGCATCGTCTGTGTCTGTGTGTCTGCATCGTCTGTGTCTGTCTGTGTGTCTGTATCGTCTGTGTCTCTGTGTCTGTATCGTCTGTGTCTGTGTGTCTGCATCGTCTGTGTCTGTGTGTCTGCATCGTCTGTGTCTGTGTGTCTGCATCGTCTGTGTCTGTGTGTGTGTATCGTCTGTGTCTGTGTCTGTGTGTCTGTATCGTCTGTGTCTGTGTGTCTGTATCGTCTGTGTCTGTGTGTCTGTATCGTCTGTGTCTGTGTGTCTGTATCGTCTGTGTCTGTGTGTCTGTATCGTCTGTGTCTGTGTGTCTGTATCGTCTGTGTCTGTGTGTCTGTATCGTCTGTGTCTGTGTGTCTGTATCGTCTGTGTCTGTGTGTCTGTATCGTCTGTGTCTGTGTGTCTGTATCGTCTGTGTCTGTGTGTCTGTATCGTCTGTGTCTGTGTGTCTGTATCGTCTGTGTCTGTGTGTCTGTATCGTCTGTGTCTGTGTGTCTGTATCGTCTGTGTCTGTGTGTCTGTATCGTCTGTGTCTGTGTGTCTGTATCGTCTGTGTCTGTGTGTCTGTATCGTCTGTGTCTGTGTGTCTGTATCGTCTGTGTCTGTGTGTCTGTATCGTCTGTGTCTGTGTGTCTGTATCGTCTGTGTCTGTGTGTCTGTATCGTCTGTGTCTGTGTGTCTGTATCGTCTGTGTCTGTGTGTCTGTATCGTCTGTGTCTGTGTGTCTGTATCGTCTGTGTCTGTGTGTCTGTATCGTCTGTGTCTGTGTGTCTGTATCGTCTGTGTCTGTGTGTCTGTATCGTCTGTGTCTGTCTCTGTGTCTGCATTGTCTGTGTCTGTGTGTCTGTATCGTCTGTGTCTGTGTGTCTGCATCGTCTGTGTCTGTCTGTCTGCATCGTCTGTGTCTGTGTGTCTGCATCGTCTGTGTCTGTGTGTCTGTATCGTCTGTGTCTGTCTGTGTGTCTGTATCGTCTGTGTCTGTGTGTCTGCATACGTGTCTATGCTTCTGGTTCTGTATCTGTGTGTCTGTGTGCTGAGTCATGTCCCACTCTTTTTGATGCTGTGGACTGTAGATGCCAGGCTCCCCCATCCTTCCCTGCTTCCCAGAGTGTGCTCAAAGTCACGTCCATTGAATTGGTGGTGCCATCCAACCATCTCATCCTCTGCTGCCCCCTTCTAGAATCTTTTGTCTTCAATCTTTCCTAGGATCAGGGTCTTCCCCACTGAGTCAGCTCTTTGAATCAGGTGGCCAAAGTATTGAAGCTTCAGCTTCAGCATCAGTCCTTCCAGTGAATATTCAGGGTTGATTTCCTTTAGGACTGACTGGTTTGATCTCCTTACTGTCCAAGGGACTGTCAAGAGTCTTCTCCAGCACCATAATTTGAAAGCATCAATTCTTTATTGTCCAGTCTTCTTTGTGGTCCAGCTCTCTCATCCTACATAACTACTGGAAAAACCACAGCTTTGACTAGACAGACCTTTGTTGGCAAAGTGATGTCTCTGCTTTTTAATATGCTGTCTGGATTTGTCATTGCTTTCCTTCCAAGGAGAAAGCTTCTTTTAATTTCTTATCTGCAGTCACCATCCACAGCGACTTTGAAGCCCAAGAAAATAAAATCTGTCACTGCTTCCACTTTTTCCCCTTCTATTTCCCATGAAGTGATGGGACCAGCTGTCACGATCTCAGTTTTTTATGCTGAGTTTCAAGCCAGCTTTTTCACTCTCCTCTTTCCCCCTCATCAACAGGCTTTTTATTTCCTCTTTCCTTTCTGCCATTAGAGCGGTTTATCTGTGTGTATCTCCATATCCATCTATATAACTATTTGTTTAGTTACTAAGTCGTGTCTGACTCTTGCGACCTCATGGACTGTAACCCACCAGGCTTCTCTATTCATGGGATTTTCCAGGCAAGGATACTGGAGTGGATTGCTGTTTCTTTCTCCATGGATCTTCTGGACCCAGGGATCGAGCCCGTGCCTTCCGTATTGGCAGGCGTGTTCTTTAGCACTGTGCTTCCAGGGGAGCCCTTATGTACACACCTGAGTCTGTATCTGTGTCTTTACACCTGTGCTGCCCAGCCTCTCCAGCGCAGCGTCAACTGGCAGTGATTGGAGCGGATGTCCTGGCTCACCCCGGTCTCAGGGCAGAGGGATGATTCTTCCATCGTCCAGTGCAGTATTAGCTGTAGTTATTTTGGTCCCTGATTGTTTGTAGTTACCTTTTATTAGGTTGGGAAAGTTTTCTATTAGTATGCCAAGAGTTTTATTGAAAATGGATATTGAATTTTGTTAAACGTGTTTTCTGTACCTATTATAATGACTATATGAGTTTTCTCTTTTGGTTTGCTAGTGTGGTGGATTGCACCAGTTAACTTTTAAAATTTAAAGTAATCTTGCTTTTTGTGACAAATTCCATTTGGCTACAACATATCATTTTTAGATATATTGGTTTGATTTACTAAAATTGTTAAAAATCTGCATTTATAAGATATATTGGTTTGTAGTTGTCTTGGAATATCTTTTTGTCTGATTTTAAGTGTAAATGCTGGCCAAAATAACTTGGAAAGTATTGCCCCTTCTTTAGTTTTTTGGAAGAATTTGCGTAGATTTGAACTTTGAAAGTCGAGGTAGGTAGATATCCCCTTACCTGGAAAAATTATGAGGGATTCCAGCTCAAGTTTTTCATGTACAAATATCTTTAACTACAATTTCAACTTTTGTAATGGATGTAGAGCTGTTCAGGTTATTACTTCTTTTTGAGTAAAATCTGATAGCTTGTTCTTTTAATAAGTTTATTTTTTTCATCTAAGCTATCAGCTTCAAGGGCATTATTCCTTTATTTTGCTTTTAATATCTACAGAATCTGCAGTGATGTCTCATTTCTGTTACTGCAAATTTGCGTCTTCCTTTGTGAGATGTAACTATAGGCTTGTTAATTCTATCGCATTCAAAAAGCTTCTTTCCGTTTCTCCTTTTCTCTGTTCTTTTTCCCCCATGCCATCAGTTTCTGTTCTTACCCTGCTTTTTTCATTTTTCTTTTAGGTTTAATGTGCTATTTTCTTAAGGTTGAAGCAGAGGTTATTAATTTGATATCTTTCTTCTTTTATACTATAGATATTTTAGCTTATAAACAACAGTTCTTAAGATGTATCCAAAAACATTTTGATATGTTATGTTATGATTTTCATCTAGTTCAATTTTTTTTTTCTTAAAATTTTCTTTAGATCTATTCTTTGGGACACTTATTACTTAGCTTACAGACATATAGAATTTTTTTCTTTTTTCTTTGGTTACTGATTTCAAATTTAATTTCACTATAGTTGGAAAATATGGCTCGTATGACTTGAATTATTTCAGATTTACTACGACTTGTGTTATGATCTAGAACATGGTATGTCTTGGCAAGTGTTTTGTGTGCCCTTGAAAACTATGAATATTCTGTACTTGAGAATAATGTTTATCTGCAGCTTAGGTCATATGAGTTTCAAGTTTCCTGTATTCTTACCGATTTTCTCTCTACTTGCACTATAAGTTATTGATGGAAAAGGGTTTAAATCTCTGACCTTAACTGTTTATTTTCTCCTAAAACTACCACAGTTTCTTTAGTCTTTATCTGTTTGTGCTTTGTTATTAAATGCATACATTTAAAAATATTTTTGTGGTTTCTTAGTAGATTGAACTCTTGATTATTATGAAATAATCTTTATCTCTAGTAATACTTTCTGTTTTACTTTGTCTCATATTAATATAAACAACCCAGCTTTTTTTAAGTCAGTGTTAGCATGGTATATATTTTTTATTCTTTATATTTCAAGTGGGTATTAAGGTTATATATTTTTTAGTGATGATTTAGGGAATATGATCTAAATATTTAATTTTTCATTGTCCATTTTCAAGTAATATTATACCACTTCATGTACAGTATGACAACCATATTAGATCAGACTCACAACTCTCTTCGTCCTTGTACTATTGCTGTTATAACTTATATTTTATATATGGTATGGAGAAGGGAATGGGAATCTGCTCCAGTATCCGTGCCTGGAGAATCCCACGGACAGAGAAGCCTGGTGGGCTACAGTCTGTGGGGTCACAAAGAATCAGACACAAATGAGTGACTAATGCAATATATATTATAAAAACTTTAATACACCATTGTCCTTTTTCTTAAGGCAGTCATCTTTTAAGAGAATTTTTAAAAAGAAAGAAATGTCGTTTATATTTTCCTCCTGATGCTCTTTATTTATTTCTTTATTTTATTCTTTTCTACCAGGTGTCATTTTTCTTCTTAAAAGACATGTCTCCTGGCTAAGGATTATTCTTCGGCTTCTGCGTGCCAGAAATTTATTTTCCCTTCATTTTTAAAGTTATTTTGCTGGATATGTTTTGCTTTCTGTTTTCTTTCAGAACTTTAAAGATGTTATCTCAGAGTGTATGCTATACAGAGTTATCATGGTATTATTGACTATATTGCCTGTGCTATATATTATATCTGTGACTTGGAATATAGTTATAATAACTGTTTAATGTCCTTGTTACTAATGATACCTTTTGCATCATTTCTGAGTCTATTTCTATTGATTGATTTTGCTCTCATTATTGATCATGTTTTCCTGCTTCTTTCCATGACTGGTAAATTTTATTAGACATTGTCAGTTTTGCCTTGCTGGCTCAGTTCAGTTCAGTCGCTCAGTCATGTCCAACTCTTTGCGACCCCATGAATTGCAGCATGCCAGGCCTCCCTGTCCATCACCAACTCCCGGAGTTCACTCAGCATCCCCAAGCTTTTGTCTGGATTGCAGTTAAATTACATGGAAAGCTGTGGTCCTTTTGAGCCTGTTTCTGAGCTTGCCATGTGCTGCCGGGGGGCCCTTGGCTGGGGCTAGCTTTGCCCTGCTGTGGGATAGCCTCCTGAGCTTGCTGTGTGCTACTGGGCGCCCTTGGCTGGGGCTAGCTTTGCCCTGCTGTGGGATAGCCTCCTGAGCTTTCTGTGTGCTGCCGGGGGCCCTTGGCTGGGCTAGCTTTGCCCTGCTGTGGGATAGCCTCCTGAGCTTGCTGTGTGCTGCTGGATGCCCTTGGCTGGGGCTAGCTTTGCCCTGCTATTGGGATAGCCTCCTGACTGTCTACCTTTTGAGCCTTGTTTCTGAGCTTGCCATGTGCTGCCGGGCGCCCTTGGTGGGGCTAGCTTTGCCTGCTGTGGGATATCCTCCTGACTGTCCACCCAGTGTCAGCTAATCGCATGGCTTTTCTCCCTAATCCTGTGAGAGCACAGGGGCTTCCCTGATGGCTCAGTGGCAGAGAATCTGCCTGCAAGGCGAGAGGCCACCTGTAAATGCCAGAGACTCTGGTTCCATCCCCAGATCAGGAAGATCCTCTAGAGGAGGAAATGGCAACCCACTCCAATATTCTTGCCTGGGAAATCTCATGGACAGAGGGATCTGGTGGGCCACAGTCCATGGTGTCGCAAGAGTTAAGCAGGACCTTACTCCTGCGTGTGCCCCCAGGGCACTTCTCAGTCCCCTGGGAGCTTCCTCACACGCACGCATTGGCTATCATCACTCAGCTTTGCTCAGCAGGGTGATGTTTGGACACTGCAGTTCTTCGCAGCTTCTTATCTATGCATCATTCCTCTTTCTAGGACCCTGACACCTGAGTTATAGCTGCCATGAGCGCCACAAAATCCAAATTCTTTTTGTTTGTTTGTTTTTCAGCTTAGGAAATGCACTTGATTTTGCCTCACTCCCCCTCCCACCCCCACCACGGCCCTGGCATCCTGACTTCTCTCTCTGAGCAGGAGCTGGGTGACGCTAGGACTCACCGGGTCTCTTCTCTCTCCAGGGGATGTCTGGCTTGTGCTGCCTGATGTCCGGCATCTGAAAACTATTATTCTATTATTTCATATATATATATATATATTAAATGACTACTTTTTTTTTCAATTTTTTTTCAAACATCATTTTTCAGTTGTTTCAAGTGGGGAGAGTAAGCTCCACCCTGGTTACTCCATCTTGATAGAAATCATACTGTTTTTGAAAGCACTTAAATCAGTGCCTACATTAACATAACAGAGCTCATACGTTTAACTAATACGTATTGAGCAGCAATGATTTCCTTGACTTCTCTCTAGATGCCGGGTTGTGGTGGTGAGCCAGCCAGACAACACACCTCCCCCTGTAGAGCTTATTCTTGGTGAGGTGTAGACTGGCAATTAAGCAGATGGCATGGGGCATCTGATGCTAATGAGTGCCATCAGAGAAAATCGATCTAGGCAGGTAGAACTGGGAATCTGGTTATTGTGCATTTAAAATGCAGTGACCACTAAGGAAAGGATGTTGGATCAAGTACTTTCAAGACATGAGAGTGTGAGCTCTGTGGACACCTGGGTGGAAGAGAGCCAAGCAAAGGAGCTGGCAAGGCATGGCAGTGTCTGGTATTCTTGAACTCCTGAGAAATAATTAGGAAAATATTCTATAGCTTGAGCAGAGTGAAGTTTGAGATGAGAGAGTGGTAGGTACATTCACAGTCTGCATTAGCACTAGAAAGGAATCTCTGCTCCCCAGGCCTTTGGGGTCCAGATCATCAGAGGCAGCTGAGGATAAACTTCCTACCCTTGTTTCCGACAGGGAAACCTTGCGGGACGGGAAGGCAGAGGTGGACTCAGAATGACCTTTGGACAGCAGTTGTGCTGTAGGAAGGGGGGAGGCCAGTGGTGTGGCTGACGGGTGTGTCTAGGGGAGCCTTGGGCTCTCATGGAGCTGCCTCTGTCTTCAGGTCACCCACGAGGAGCAGAGAGCCGTGAAAAAGGTGAGGAAGATGATGCCTGTTCTGGTGGCTGAGAGCACCTTAGCAGCAGCTGACACTCTTACTTTCTAACCTCTGTGATGGACACTTTTCTGTTTCAGTTCTATGGAGGAGTGTGAGTGATAAATGCAGATCCTGGGATGTTCGGGAGCACATTTTTCTGACCATTTAAATCTTAATGTTGTCTGTAGTAAAGTAAGTAATAACTGTCTCTATCTTATAGGGATTTCAGGACGATTAGTGACATTAGTATACTCAAGCCTTTATAATTGTGCCTGGAACCCAGTAAATATACATGTGGTTAGACCTCATCAGATACCAGCTGTGACGATGGTCGCATCATCTTCACCCCCGCCATCATGATTGCTGTCATCATCATCATAGCCGACATCATCACCGCCATCACCACCACAGACGCCACCGTCATTGCCACCACTGCCATAGCACTGACATCTTCACCACCGCCATCACGATCGCTGTCGTCATCACAGCCGACATCGTCACCGCCATCACCACCACAGACGCCACCGTCATCACCGCCACTGCCATAGCACTGACATCTTCACCACCGCCATCACGATCGCTGTCGTCATCACAGCCGACATCGTCACCACCATCACCACCACAGACGCCACCGTCATCACCGCCACTGCCATAGCACTGACATCTTCACCACCGCCATCACGATCGCTGTCGTCATCACAGCCGACATCGTCACCGCCATCACCACCACAGACGCCACCGTCATCACCGCCACTGCCATAGCACTGACATCTTCACCACCGCCATCACGATCGCTGTCGTCATCACAGCCGACATCGTCACCGCCATCACCACCACAGACGCCACCGTCATCACCGCCACTGCCATAGCACTGACATCTTCACCACCGCCATCACGATCGCTGTCGTCATCACAGCCGACATCGTCACCGCCATCACCACCACAGACGCCACCGTCATCACCGCCACTGCCATAGCACTGACATCTTCACCACCGCCATCACGATCGCTGTCGTCATCACAGCCGACATCGTCACCGCCATCACCACCACAGACGCCACCGTCATCACCGCCACTGCCATAGCACTGATATCTTCACCACCGCCATCACGATCGCTGTCGTCATCACAGCCGACATCGTCACCGCCATCACCACCACAGACGCCACCGTCATCACCGCCACTGCCATAGCACTGATATCTTCACCACCGCCATCATGATCGCTGTCGTCATCACAGCCGACATCGTCACCGCCATCACCACCACAGACGCCACCTCACTGCCATCACCGCCATCATCACCATCTCCACCCGTCATAGCACTGACATCTTCACCACCACCACCAACATAACCACTGTGTCATCCCCACCATCACCATCACCACACCTTACCTTAACTATCGTCATCGCCAGTATAATCAGCACCATAACCGACAACATCACCCCTGTACCAGCACCACCATCATCACCATCACCTAGTCATCAGTGACATCACCACCTTCAGCACCGTTACCACAACCGTCCCATCACTATCAACACTGCTTCCATCAGCACCACCATCACCACACCTTACTATCACCATCATCACAATTAAAATCAAGAGCGCACCCCAGATCAGCTTCATCAGCATCTCTGCCGCCTTCCTCACATCACTACCACCATCACACCTTACCATCAGCATCATCACATCAAAATCAACAGCGTACCCCAGCTCACCTTCATCATCGTCACTGCCTTCCTCACATCACCACCACCATCACACCTTGCCATCAGCATCATCACATCAAAATCAACAGCGTACCCCAGCTCACCTTCATCAGCATCTCTGCCGCCTTCCTCATGTCACCACCCCCATCACCATCATCACATCAAAATCAACAGTGTACCCCAGCTCACCTTCATCATCGTCACTACCTTCGTCATATCACCACCAGCATCACAGCTTACCATCAGCATCATCACATCAAAATCAACAGCCTACCCCAGATCAGCTTCATCAGCACCTCTGCCGCCTTCCTCACGCCACTGCCACGGTCACAGCTTGTCACCACCCTCACCGCCAGCACCATCACCGTCACCGTCACCACCACGCTTGTCGCCACCGCTGTCATCCTGCCACCACTGCCACACACAGCATCACCATCGCCATCAGCAACATGGCCACCACCACGACCACGTCCTATCACCGCCTTTCCCATCATCACCAGCATCACCACCGCCATCATCACGTGTCACCACTCCCAGTACCAGCATGGCCTTATTCCTGGAAAGCTCTTCTTCCTAGTCTCGATATTCAAGCTTATTACCATCTTCAGAGAAACAGTTGAGTGACATGCGCTTCCGTCCAGGGGAGAAGATGGGAACTCTGTGAGCTGGGTGCCAAGTCAATCTTGCCATTAAGAAGAGTGAACAAACCCTTGATTTCAGATTCTAAGAAACGACTTCTTCCTGTAGACAGAACTAGTTACACAGAGCCCTGCTGCTTCTAATTCCACCCTTAGATTCATAGATAGAAGTGATTCCACCAGCACCAGAGTGGAGTGAATTTCAATTTCAATCATTTTATTGGCATGACAATGTATACAGGAATTGCCAGTGTTAATACATCAAATTTCAGAGTCTCAGAGGTGGCAGTCAAGCACGTCTCTATTTCTCATTACTGTCTTTCCAAGTCGGTGTCAGGCTCTAGGTACCTTAAGGTTGTTCCTGCCAAAATTTGGGCTTATTTCAGTTTTATGGTTTTTCTTCTTTCTTCTGCTGTGACAGAATTTCTTTACCATTTTCAAAATTGGAGAATAATATTGTCTACGTTTCTGCATCTCGTAGGAGGAGTAAAGCCATTTTCTGTCCAATTTAGTGCTTTCTTATGACAGTTATTGAGTTATGTTCCAATTACTTTTTCTGGTTAGTGAGGTCAATAGAGTAGAAGATAAGCCTAGATTATTACAATTATTGTGCCTGTCAGGCAAAAACTGCAATGTTCAGGTACGATTGGAGCTGGTCAGCTATTGAATACAGTTTAGTGATTACATGAGAACCATTTTAGCAATTGTTTCACCATCCTATCTGGAGATAAAATTATTGACCTTGAGTGTGACAGTTTGGCCAACAATCCATAGTACTTCTAAGAATTTTTTCTCATAGCATCTAGAGCATTGAAATATCAGTTTTGTCTATTTGAATTGCTATTATGGAGTAGTATCATGGTGAGGGAAGAATCCAGTCAGAATATGTATTATATATTGTATAGTAATAAAGCAAACTCTGGGAGATGGTGAAGGTCAGGGAAGACTGGTGTGCTGCAGTCCATGGGGTCGCAAAGGTCTGACTGAAAAACAGCCACAATAAAGTATTGTCTTTTGCCTGATCTTTCTCTCCCTTATTTTTTAAAACCCAACATAGAAGTTGTAGAAACCCAAGAAATGCACTGTGTTTTTCGAATATCCCCTAGTTTTCCCTCCCAAATCTCTGTTCCACACTTCTGTAGAGTAAAGGAATATCAGACATGTGGAAATGGCACATAGCGCCATAGATTAGAAGACTGTAGCTACGTTTAGCGATACCCTGACGCGTTTTCTTAGCCCTACAGCATAATGTAATCTTTTCCTTAAATTGTGGCCTTTCTGTGTTTCTGGGCTTCCCTGGTGGCTCTATCAGTAAAGACCTGAGTTTGTAAAGAACTAAGTCAGTAAAGAATCCGCCTGCAGTGCAGGAGAGCTGGGTTTGACGTCTGGATTGGGAAGATCCCTGGAGGAGGGCATGGCAACCCACTCTGGTATTCTTGCCTGGAGAATCCCATGGACAGAGAAGCCTGGTGGGCAACAGTTCACACGGTCCCAAAGAGTCAGACACAGCTGGGTGACTAAGCACAGCACAGAATATTATCTTTTCAGTAAATTGAGGCTTTTCTGATATTTCCTAAAAAGTTGGTCTGAAAAATTGTGGTTTAAATGTTCTGTGCTACAACCCCCTACTGCCCCACACCAGTGACATGCCTAGACCCTGCCTGACGAGTTTTTATTTTGGGGAATCTATCCCTGTTGAATGTTTTGCAATCATCCCCCTGGTGGTGAAAATGCTTTGAGCCAGGGCTGCATTTCAAACAGGTTTGCTTTTCAAAGCCCAGAGGTGCCAGCTCACTGTGTGCGAAAGAAAATGGATAATGAAGCGCTTTAATTAATGTGAATATGATGAAATTTTAACTGAGGTTGATGGGCTCCAGTTAAGAATCAATCACTGTCTCTTAATCCTCTGATGGATCTGACAATTTGTGAAATGAAACACCGCCAAGGTGCTCACTTGGAAGAGGAAATTGCACGAGAGGACTTTGATTTATCGGGCACCACAGGACGGGTCTGAGGCAGTACCTGAGCCTGAGCCTGTGGTGCTTGTGTCCTGAAGGTTATTTCTGCTCTCTTAGTGCGTCACGCTCCGGTCTGCACTCAATCACCTCCCCGCACTCTGAGGCCTGGGTTGATAAACATATTCATTATAGGAAGAACCATTCCTCAAACTGATGATGAGGTGTGTTCCAGGGCAAAGGGAAGAGTCCCTGAGAGGGTCCCAGGGAGACCCCCCAGGAGCTAACAAGCTCCTTGGCAATTTTCTCTGGGTGTAATTTTCTGAACGCTGGAAACTTGGTGGGAGGGGCTCCTTCTGAGCCCTCAATAGCTGGTAAGTGAAGTCGCTCAGTCGTGTCCAACTCTTTGCGACTCCATGAATTGTAGTCTACCAGGCTCCTCCGTCCATGGGATTTTTCAGGCAAGAATACTGGAGTAGGTTGCCATGTCCTTCTCCAGGAGATCTTCCTGACCCAGAGATTGAACCTGGGTCTCCTGAATTGTAGGCAGACGCTTTACCATCTGAGCCACCAGGGAAGTTCTAAATACAGTCAAATGTACGGTAACGCTGGAATCCTGTTATGGCTTGACATGCACTCAGGAAGGAGTCTAGTCCTTGTCCAGTGTCCCCAGCACTTTTAGGAGGTGCTGGAGGTCTTCCTGTCCCATGAGCCACATCCATCCCCATCCTTGTGATCAGAACTGCCTGGGATGCAGCCCCTCCACCTGGCTCTACCCTGCTGAGCTGGACCTGCTGGTCAGTCCTGGCCACCTTCTCCTCTGAGGCTGGCTGAGGCTGAGAAGGTGATGCTCTGTCCTTCTCATGGGTCCCCATTTGCCCAGGTTCTCTGGCCCCACGGGGTCAGGGCGCTGGGAGAGTCTGGTGAAGTGAGCTGCCCTTCCCGGCTACCCCTGGACGCCCAGGCCTGCTGGCTGCCCTCAGCTCCGGGGCACCCCACGGCCAGCTCCTGTCACCTCTCCATCTGTGAGCTCTCTCCATGGAATCGAGTCCACGTGGTTTTGAAGGCTGCAAGCATTTCTGATCATATTACATTTTATAAAGCTTGTAGTTGAAAAACACTGAACTTTTTCACTGAATTGCTGCTAATCTAGGTCACTACCTCCCTGCAATCGTGAAGCTGGCTTTTTAAGCCTCGATCACACTTGACATTTATCCCTGAACGTTACTCGATTGGTTTGCAGCACGTGTGTGGTGTGTCCTTGGTGCCCGGCACCTTTGGTGTTGAGTATTCTGAATAGCGCGGGGCTGGGGCTACTCTCAAGACCATCGAGACGGACGCCTGCCTAGGGGGGCAAACCGGACCTTGTCCCCCCTGGCCGTGCCTCCACTGAAGCTCCTGCTGTCTCATCCGCCAGCCAGCATGTCCTTAATGAGCTTGGTGGGTAACTGGACCCCAGTGTCTCCCTTCCCATAAACCTGGAATCTTGCTGGACTAGAATATTAAAGCTCTGTCTAAAGGCGTCAAGGCCCCATGACTAGGGTCACAGGTTCTCTCCTATTTCAGACCCTAACTCAGGCCACACAAGTGTCCAGTGAGCCTCTGACCCTGTGCGTGCGCACACGCTAAGCAGCTTCAGTCTGACTCCTCGCGACCCCTTGGGCTGTAGCCCTCCAAGCTCCTCTGTCCAAGGGGGCTCTCCAGGCGAGAATACTGGAGTGAGTTGCCATTCCCTTCTCCAGGGGGTCTTCCCGAACAGGGATTGAACTCGCGACTTTTATGCCTCCTGCACTGGCAGGCGCGTTCTTACCGCTAGTGCCCCTGGCAGTGCCGTATTTGGCCATTTGTAGACAGGTGGAGCTGTCAAGAGATGTGTGCATTTCAAGGCTTGAGAGGAAGAGAGAAATCCTTCCAGAGTGCGATGTGTCACAGTAGCTGACCTGCGCCGGCTGCTTGTGGTTTGCTTGGTGATTTCACGAACACCAGCATCCTGTTCCCATAGGAACGGTTTAGGTATTAGGCATCACAGAATCACAGGCTCAGCGCTGACTTAGCAGGTGCCCGGATCCCGGGTCCTGACCCTGGGAGCACAGCCAGGACTCACTCAGGTCCAGCTTCTTCATTCTTAACCTACCGCATGGCTGTAATGCTGCTTCTCCCTCCAGCTCGAAACATCATCAGAGCCCTCGGACTGTGATGGCCTTGCTGGCATCAGGCTGTGGGGCAGAGGCGGGCGTTACAGAGCTCTCAGAGCCCTCGGACTGTGACAGCCTCGCTGGCATCAGGCTGTGGGGCAGAGGCGGGCGTTACAGAGCTCTCAGAGCCCTCGGACTGTGACAGCCTTGCTGGCATCAGGCTGTGGGGCAGAGGCAGGCATTACAGAGCTCTCAGAGCCCTCGGACTGTGACAGCCTCGCTGGCATCAGGCTGCGAGAGCAGACACGGGCGTTACAGAGCTCTCAGAGCCCTCGGACTGTGACGGCCTCGCTGGCATCAGGCTGCGGGGGCAGACGCGGGCGTTACAGAGCTCTCCGAGCCCTTGGACTGTGACGGCCTCGCTGGCATCAGGCTGTGGGGGCAGAGGCGGGCGTTACAGAGCTCTCCGAGCCCTCGGACTGTGACGGCCTCGCTGGCATCAGGCTGTGGGGGCAGAGGCGGGCGTTACAGAGCTCTCCGAGCCCTCGGACTGTGACGGCCTCGCTGGCATCAGGCTGTGGGGGCAGAGGCGGGCGTTACAGAGCTCTCCGAGCCCTCGGACTGTGACGGCCTCGCTGGCATCAGGCTGTGGGGGCAGAGGCGGGCGTTACAGAGCTAAGGGGAAGGCCTTGTCTTCCCCGTGTTCTGTTAGTCCAGTGTTGTGAGTGATGCGCACTTTCTGGCTGACTGTGTCCCCTCCTCGAGGCTGGAGGCGGTGAGCTTTTCCACAGTCACCTGCGTGTCCTGCCCAGATCTAACATGTGCAGGCTCCCTGTTAGTAACCCTGTTCCCACTCAACACCTGTAATCCTGCCCTGGCTCCTTGTCCCAGGAAGACGGATGGCCCATGTCGTCACTCATAGGAAGGTATTTGAATAAAAACCACACTTCTGTCTGTGTCCCATTTTCCTGCTGACAGGGGAGGCAACCTCATTAGGTCAAATTAGATGTGACTTTTTAAACTTCCCTTCACAGCATTCAGTTTCAAATCTGAGTTCTATCAGAGCACATTGCCTTTTTGTGAGTAAACCGACTCTGCTTAGTCTGTTGGGGGTTTCCAGGCTCCTTTCTGCACGGCTTCCCTGGTGGTGGCTCAGGTGATTAAGAATCTGCCGCAATTCTGGAGACCTGGCTTCGATTCCTGGGTCAGGAAGATCCCCTGGCGAAGTGAATGGCTACCCTCTCCAGCATTCTTGCCTGGAGAATCCTACGGACAGAGGAGCCTGGAGGGCTACAGTCCACAGGGTTGCAAAGAGTCGGAGTCAACTGAGCGACCGACACAACCTCCTTTCTATTTCAGGGGAGAAATGGTGCCCCTTCAACCCCAGCATGGGTATCAGAGCCCAGCCTGGCCCTTGCTGGACCTGAGGACCCACTCCTGACCCCAGCTTGCCTGGGACCCAGGCTCCTCACTCTGGAGGCTGACTCCAGGTGTCTGTCAGAGGCAGAGGAGGGTCAGTGGGTCTTGGGATCCCAGGCTGCATATCGCCAGCATCTCCTGGGAGTTGGGTGATGGCTGGGCTCACGGGAGCCTCTTCTAATGTGCAGCCTGGGGAGGGGGTTTGGGGATGGGGAAGCGTCACCTCTGTGCACCCAGGCCACAGAGCCTACTCTTGCCAGAGAGATTCCAGAAGGGGTACTCGCTGATCCTGTCTGCAGCTCTGAGTGCAGAGGAGCCCAGTCTGCAGCTGGCAGAGGCTGCAGGCGCCTGTTCTTTGCCGGGTGGCCGGGTCTGCTGAAGGGGACGCTGATGGCATCATCTCCTCTGTGCTAGCATCCTGAGCCCCTTTACACTTTTGTTCATCACAGCCACACCTGGAGGAAGAGCCTCATGGATGGAGAATCAGGATATCAGGGGGCTGGAGATGCCTGCGCTCAGCACTGCGTGAGTCTGTGCCTGCCCGGTACCTGCCACCATGCTGCCAAGTGACCACATCCGCACACGGGGCTAGCCCGATCCTGGCAGCAATAGGAGGGCAGTGGGACACTCCCGGTGTGCTGACTGAGGTACACCCAGTGTCTGCCCACCTGGCTGGCTGCCCACTGCTCTTCAACAGATCCTAACGATGATCCCAAAGGGATTTTATTCCAAGGCCCAAAATCATTCATTGACTAGAACAGCAAGTATCTTAAGAAAACCTAGAAAAATACAGATATGGGGGTGGAGGGAAGCTCCATGCAGATATAGAACTACGTGTACATTTACAGGTATGTATGGATGGGGCCGTGGATATACTCAGAGGTTAGATTTGGCCTAGAATGTATAGATTATGTGTGTGTATATAAATATATATGGAGGTGTGGATGACGTAGGTTCCGATTGCACACATGTCCTGATAGGCGTGCGGTGGCCTCGTGTTCCCGGCTCTTTAAGAATTTTCCACAGTGTGTTGTGATCTACACAGTCTAAGGCTTCAGTGTAGTCAGTGAAACAGAAGTAGATGTTTTTCTGGAATTCCGTAGCTTTTTCTACAATCCATCAGGTGTTGGCAATTTGATCTCTGGTTCCTCTGCCTTTTCTAAATCCAGCGTGGACATCTGGAAGTTCTCAGTTCATGTACTGCGGAAGCCTGGCTGGAAGGATTATTACTGCACAATATTAACACTGATACACGTGGACATAGGCCTAGATGAGATTTAGATACCGTCATAGATTAAAGCTCAGATGACATAGACTGCGTGTGGATACGCCTGTGTGTGTATAAAATACACAAATAGAGACAGACAAAACATATGTGGATAGAGAGATCAGATTTAGATACTGTGGTTCAGTCACTCAGCTGTGTCCAACTCTTTGTGACCCCATGGACTGCAGCATGCCAGGCTTCCCTATCCCTCATCATCTCCCGGAGCTTGCCCAAATGCATGTCCATTGAGTCACTGAAGCCATCCAACCATCTCATCCTGTCCTCCCCTTCTCCTTCCTTCAGTCTTTCCCAGCATCAGGGTTTTTTTCAGTGGTCAGATCTTTGCATCAGAAGGCCAAAGTACTAGAGCTTCAGTTTCAGCATCAGTCCTTCCAATGAATATTCAGTGTTGATTTCCTTTAGAGTTGGCTGGTTTTATCTTCTTGCTGTGCAAGGGACTCTCAGAAGTCTTCTCCAGCACCAAAGTTTGAAAGCATTGCTTCTTTGATGCTCAGCCTTCTTTATGGTCCAACTCTCACATCTGTACATGACTACTGGAAAAACCATAGCTTTGACTATATGGACCTTTGTCAGCAAAATGATGTCTCTGCTTTTAAATATGCTATATTTGCCATAGCCTTTCTTCCAAGGAGCAAGTGTCTTTTAATTTCATGGCTGTAGTCACCAACCACAGTGATTTTGGAGCCCAAGAAAATAAAGTCTGTCACTGTTTCCATCCCACTCTATCCCCCCACACCCCATTTATTTACCATGAAATTATGGGACTGGATCCCATGATCTTAGCTTTTTGAATGTTGAGTTTTAAGCCAGCTTCTTCACTCCTCTTTCACCTTCATCAAGAGGCTCTTTAGTTCCTCTTTGCTACCATAAGGGTGGTGTCATCTGCACATCTGAGGTTATTGAAATCTCTCCTGCCAATCTTGATTCCAGCATGTGCTTCATCCAGCCTGGCCTTTTCGATGACGTATTCTCCATTGTCAGGGCGCTTATGATGTCACACCAGTGTCTTCTTAAATTCAGTGGTACTGTGGCAGTGATGCTGGGAGGGATTGGGGGCAGGAGGAGAAGGGGACGGCAGAGGACGAGATGGCTGCATGGCATCACTGAGTCAATGAATGTGAGTCTGAGTGAACTCCAGGAGCTGGTAATGGACAGGGAGGCCTGGAGTGCTGCGATTCATGGGGTCACAAAGAGTCGGACACGACTGAGCGATTGAACTGAACTGAACTGTGGCAGAATGTCACACCCATATTATTTCTGTTTCTTTGTGGAAAATAAAATAGTTGGGTTTCCCCCCCTTTGCATCTTTAAACACTTTTCACATTTTTCATTTGTCTTGGCAATCAGATTTCACTGAGGAGCACCAAAGTTTGGTCTTCTGATGGGTCTTTAAGCCTGAATTGCCTTCCTTTCTCGAACTTCCAGATGTCTTCTGGCACCAGTTCTCTTTCTGGGCCCTTGCTCTGCCAGAGTCCTGGCTGCATCTTCTCACCCACAATACAGGCTCTGACTCGCTCTCAAGCACTTCAGTTTCCCGTTTCCTGCTGGCTTATTTTTCCGTTTCTATTTTAGGGCAGGTGGTTCTTGGGGAGGACTCTTACCTTTAGGAGGTTTTCCATTCTGTCTATTTTGGGTCTGCAGTTTTCTCTCCTCTGATTTCTTAGTTATTTCTAGGCTGTTCTTCAATCTTAAAGGAAATCAGCCTGGAATATTCATTGGAAGAACTGATGCTGAAGCTTCAATACTTTGGCCACCTGATGCAAAGAACTGACTCATTGGAAAAGACCCTGATGCTGGGAAAGACTGAGGGCAGGAAGAGAAGGGGACAACAGAGGATGAGATGGTTGGGTGGTGGTGTTGACTCAATGGACATGAGTTTGAGCAAACTCTGGAAGATAGTGAAGGGCTGAGAATCTTGGTGTGCTGGAATCCATGGGGTGGCAAAGAATGGGACATGACTGAGCCGGTGAACAGCTTCTTTTAATTCCATTAATTTGTCAGCCCAGGAATTCACTGCTCTACCTGTTTCACAGCTCTGTGATGGAAGCACAGTTGCGCTATTGCTGTTGTGGGCTGGATGTTTGTCCCCTTGCCCTCGATTCACTGAGGCCTTAACCCCCAATGAGAAGGTGTTAGGAGGGGGGGTTTTGGGAGGCCATGAGATTTAGATGAAGTTGTGAGAGTGGGGCCCACCTATGAGATTTGTGTCCTTAGAAGAAGGAAAGACAATCAGAGAGCCCTCTCTGCCCAGTGAGGGTGCGATGAGGAGTTGACCATCTGCAACCCAAGAATCAGGACCAGCCAGACGCCCCATGTGCCCACCCCTTGCCCTGGCCTCCCAGCCTCCAGAGCTCTGGGACAGATGCTGTTGTTTAAGCCCACCTCCCACTCCCCACCCCTATCTGTGGTGCTTGTTGCAGCAGCTTGAACAGACTGAAGCTTGTAAACAATTCTGAGGATCATGGCTTTCAGCATATTCTCTGATAATCATGGAATCTTGCAGCACTGACAGCTTTGAAAATGGCCAGCAATGGATGTTGCAAAGCAGAGAGTGGACTCAGAAACCCAGTGGACACATCATAATGATTAGAGTACAACCAATCAGATGCTGTGGAAGAAGTCACAGTGAGCCAGACATCAGCTGCAGAAGGAGGGAGGGCTGAATGAGAAGCTGTGCTGAAAAGGTGAATTCTTTCTCGGTAGGATTGCTAGAGAGCCTTGTGCCAAACACTGGGTCTTCACTGGAAGATATGCAAGGAAGCTTCTCATGATATCCTCGAGGAACAGGGGCAGTGAAACGATTTTGTAAAATGATATTGGATTTAAGGGACTGAACATTGAATTGACTGCTATTTTCAAGGGGTATCAGTTAAAATGTTTTTACTTCAAAAGATTTTTCCTGTTTTATTGAACCACAGTTGACATAGAACATTATGTACGTTTTAGGGGCTACTGAAGGTAGTCCTGATGGGCTTGTGGAGACTTTCCAGTGTCACTCCCAGTGGAACATTAAGGTCGTTGAATGATCAGATGTCACCATTGTTTGAGGAAGGACTGGGCTCCAGAGGAGGAGGTGAAAGCTCCTGGGAGGAGGGAGTAGCCACAACTACTGAAGCCCTCGTGCCTATAGCCCATGCTCCCAAACAAGAGGAGCCGCGATGAGAAGCCCTCACGCCCCAACTAGAGAAGGGGCTGCACAGCAGCGAAGCTCCAGCGCAGCCAAAATAAACTCGTGAAGTTACTAACGACTCCAGGTGGTAAAGTGGATATTTTAAAATGAATGCAAATAAATTAAGAAAATCAATTTTAATAAGCAAATGTATTTCCTATTTGAGATTAAAAAAAAAAAAAGGACTGGATTTAAATCTGGCTTCAGAGTCAGGTCCAGGAACGGTGCTGCGGTGACCGCAGGAGGCGGGCAGGTCAGTATCACAGGGTGGTGAGAGCTCCTCCACAGTCGAGGTACAGGGTGAGGTGAGACCAGGAAAGACGAGAAAGTGCTCTCTGAGTGCTGCGCCTGATGAGGGCCTTCCCTGGTTGCCTAGTGCTCCAGAGCCCACCCGCCAATGCAGGAGACACAGGTTCAACCCCTGGGTCAGGGGGATCCCCTGGAGGAGGGCATGGCAGCCCACTCCAGTGCTCCTGCCTGGAGAGTCCCATGCACAGAGGAGCCTGCAGGGCTACAGTCCGTGGGGTCACAAAGCGTCGGACACGACTGGATACAAGCACCACTAGAAACGGCACTTGGTTTTAAAATTGATTTCCCTTCTCACCTCTTATGAGGCCACTGTCTTCCCAGAGCTCCTTGGGGGTGTCCCCCAGGCAGACCGCTCTGGGCCACGTGCTCTTGGTCCGGGTAGCTCCAGGAATCGCCCCTCCTCGCTTGGCTGGGCCAGCCCCAGGAGCCTCTCGCCCCGCCCTCTCCCAGTGCTCCGCGGGTTCTAAGGGACCCAGTCCGCGTCTGGACGCCCTCTTTCCCCTCGTGCCCGTTTAGATCCACCAGCACCCTGCTGGGCTCCTTTTTGTAAATTGCGTTTGTGATTTGAAGTAATGAGCCTGGAGGTTTTGACATGTGTACTGAGCATGAGTTCGTGTGGTGTATTTCTTGGGTGCTTCCCCAAATAAAGACTGTTCGTCATCATCACTTGACAGACAATCCACCTGTAATGACCCCTGGCTCTGTGATCATTTATTCTTTATTGTTAGGGTGTGGCACATCATTCGATGACGAAAGTGCTGCTGCGGAGTTCTTCCTGGGGGGGTGGGTCATGTGCGAATCCGCCCGGCCGCCTGCTGGTCTGCTGCGGTGAGGATCCCCACGCCACTCCCTGGCTGGCGGTCCGGAGCGGCTCCGTCTGCTACTATTGTGGGTTTAGGCTTAGGCACCCAAGTTCGTTCATTGCTTTGAACACCTGCCTCACACTTTTCCCCACCCTTTCTACGTCTCCATTAAGTGTACAGCTCTGCTTTGCTGTCTTGCTTGGTTCGGTTGAACTCTCACACTTGGCTGTTGATGCACAGGAGGGAGCCGAGTGTTCAGCTGGGCCAGGTGTGTGCACACCTGTGTCACACCATGGCCAGGCACCAGGGGCTCAGGACAACCGAGGTGCTGAAGCAAACCAAGGGCAACCACCTGCAATCCACCCAAATGCCAGCGCGGGTCACCAGGGCCTCCTCACATGAACCAGGCGAGCTCCCAAGGCCAAAACCAAGCCCTGGAGCCGAGAGGACATTCAGATGGATCCCTGTGACTCCGTGGGGAACGTGTCTTCCTCTTGGGGGACAGGAAGACCAAGGTAAACAGGGGACTGCCGGCTGGTCAGAGAGGCACCTGTGCCCTTATCCTGGGGGGCCCTGGACGTGGTGCACTTTCCACAGTGGTCAGTGTGCGCAGGCTGGTACGCATCTTCTTTTGGCTTGCATGGTGATACAGGGGCAAGTTCCGGCTTCACATGCGGTGCTAGTAAATAACCCACCTGCCAATGCCGCAGGACTGAAGAGCTGCGCGTTCGACCCCTGGGTCAGGAAGGTCTCCTGGAGGAGGGCATGGCAGCCCACTCCAGCATTCTTGAGGGGAGAATCCCATGCGCCGAGGAGCCTGACGGGCTACAGTCCATTGGGTCACAAAGAGTCAGACACGACTGAAGCTGCCGAGCACGCTCGCATGCACACATCGAGCACACACGCACGCTTGCACACATGCACAGGGCAAGTTCAGATGTGTGGCTGGGTTTGTACGTGTGTCAGATGCCTCCCACCTCTAAAACGCCAGCATCAGCCATGGTAACACTGAGAACTCAAGGCCAGTGTCATCCAAACATCGACACAGACAGGGGTGGGGATACGGTGAGAGCCTGAGGCTGGTAATCCTGGGTATCTAGAATTGTCTGTTGTAAACGCAGCTCCATTGCTCACTGAAACGTTGATGCTGATTACTTGCTGACTTGGATGACTTCAGGCTGACACGCCTGCTGTAGGTTCAGCCACGGGAGTGCCTCCGTCTTGACCAGGCGTGCTCTGGGGTCCCCGCACCCTCCTTACCTCTGCCCCCGAGGCTGTGGGTGTGGAGGCGTGGCGCGGGGTGCTGGGCTCTGCTCTCCCTTCGTCCCCGTTCAGCAGCAGCTCTCCCCTCCCCTCTGCCCTTTAAGGCCCCACGTTTCGGCTCAGAAAGTGTGACTTGGGGTTCACAGCCCCCTCTGCCCTTGGTCAGGACCCCTGACCCCGTGGCTGCATGGGCTCCCGCACCCTTCAGCGGGGCCTGCACTGCCTGTTCCTCTGACATGCTTCAGTAAACCTAATAGCTCCCTATTACCAGCTACAATTTAGCATCTGAGCCAGGAGCTGGCTGAGAAAAGGGGAGAAGAGGGTGTAAATTATGCGGAGTGGCGGGGAACAAAGGTTTTATTTCTCCCGAGCACAGCCCTTTGATAGGGAAACGGGGAGACAACTGTGTCACTAATTTAATTAAGTAGTATGAGATTTCAGGGTCCGCGGACGCCATTTAGAACGGGATTAATCAAGAGCAGGTGACAAAAATGAATAGTCACACACAATGTTCGCATTTTGAACAATCCGACACAGTCGACTGGAATCAAGGGCTCTTAAACAGGACACAGTTTTGCTTGCTAATCCAAACCAACCTCTCCCCCGCTCCACACAACGCCCGCCTGTTCTCATGGGCCAGAGCCTTTCTGCACGTTCCTGCTGGAATCAAGCCCCCAGAGTCAGGGCATAAAGGAGCTGGTTTGCCCAA
This sequence comes from Aepyceros melampus, assembly GCA_006408695.1. Lineage (NCBI taxonomy): Eukaryota > Metazoa > Chordata > Mammalia > Artiodactyla > Bovidae > Aepyceros > Aepyceros melampus. Next base: position 424,041 of record SJXQ01004415.1, on the reverse strand, counting down.
CCGAGGCCCTGTTTGTTCCCCTTCCTCCGAGGGTCCTTTCTGAGAAACAAGAGATGCCCTTGGGGAATCTGTGAGCATCGTTAGAGACAACCTCAGCGCGTGGTAAATAGCAACTGTGTTAAACAATGCAGATCCGAAGCTGAACACAGGCGTGCAGCCCCGAGGATTTCCAGGGCTGAGCATGGGCTCAAGGATGTGTAAGGAGACGCTCTTCCTTGGGGGAGGAGGGACGTGCTGGGGTTGACTGAGCCCCAGACCCACGTGCACACCCGTGCAGAGACCACCCAAGGGCGCCCGCAACAGGGTCTCACGCACGGCAGGGAACAACACCCGCGTCAAAAGCCGGGCAGCAAGGAGCAAACCGCCGCCTGTCAGGGGCCTCAGGGCAAAAGACGCAGAGTCTGGAACCCTGGGGAAGGCTGGCTCTCTTCCGGATCAGCTCACCCGTGTTTGGCCTGGGAACCACTCATGCACAAATGCATGCGTGTGCTAAGTCTCTCCAGTCGTGTCCAACTCTTGGGAACCCCAAGGACTGCGGCCTGCCAGGCTCCTCTGTCCATGAGATGCTCTGGGCAAGAACACCAGAGTGGGCTGCCGTTCCCTTCCCCAGGGGATCTTCCCGACCCAGGGATCGAACCCTCGTTTCTGCTGTCTCAGCATTGGCAGGCAGGTTCTTCACCACCGAGCCACCTGGGAAGCTCGTCTCAAATTCTTGGAGGTCGGTGAAAACTGTTTCCCAGCCTCGTAAGAGTTCAAGCAGAACTCTGAAAATCCCACTTACTGGCATTGATTCCTTCATTCACACACTCCTCTGGGAAATGGTGAGGAAACTTGGATTCACCATCATGCTGTTAGAAACTCTACCTAGCAGAGACCAGGCTGGAGGATTTGCCGGTTAGGAGAATTCTTGAGGTTCCTCCTGTATCTGGACTATGTGTTCATATTTCGTGAGATTTCACTTCCATTAATTTCAGGCCCAAGGCCTTCTAAGATCAGACGCCAGTGCACATTTACCCTGAAAACCAAGGGGATCAGTGGGCTCCGTGGGCTCCGCCTCCCTCGCCTGGGGAGCCGGCAGCATTTCCGGCCTGGGGATGGAAGCAGGGCTGCCACTCCGGCCAGAATGAGGAGGCCCTGTGCCCGCCGCCCATGCCTCCCAGCTCTCTCTTCCCAGCAGAAACTGACATGACATATCGGATCCCTAGACAGAGAGGATCTGGAATGAACTGTCAGGACACTTCGCTATGAACGATGTACAGCTGGAACACTCTCAGGACCTTTATGGATTTTCCCCATCATTTAAAAACTCTTTCCTTGGAAGATTTTTGTTGTTGTTGTTTTGAATAGACTTAGAACCCTGTTGTTTTCCTGACATTATGTTTGTGATCACAGCAATAATCTGGAACATTTCGCTTTACTTTAAACCACTTAAAGAGCTCATTTCTTTAGAAATGATCAGTGGTTGATTTCAACTCAAACGAAACAGCCCATGTGGATGCCTGAGAGTGTGTCGGGTGTGTGACATGCAGGTCTGCAACGGCGGGAGTTGTGTGACATGCAGGTCTGCGACGGCAGGAGCCTTTCTTTTTTCCACCATCAGGCATTCAGCGACCTTGGCTCCCATCACTCTGATGATGCATCCGTGTGGGAAGCACGCAGTGCTCACAGGACAGCCCTGTGTCTGACTGCAAACTGGACGGGATTCCAGCCCTAGCGCCCAGAGGAGGCGGGAGCGGGAGGGACAGCCTGACTCTTGTCTGCATACCCTCAGGGTGCAGCTGGGTGCCCAGTGGGTGTCCTTGCACTGGGCTCAGCCTGAGGAGGGCACCTGGAGTGGGGGAAGGTACTTAAGAAATAGGCCCAATGTTAACATTAATCTGTAAGCCAGCACGCTGAATAAATCACCCTCCCTCTTTCAGATGTGTTTCAGAGAAGCCCAACTTCCATCGAATACTCGAAGTGGGAAATACGTTTAGAATTGTTCCCTGATTTTATTTTCAAATGTCTCAAATTTGAAAGGTCCATGGGATCGGGCTTTAGTAGACAAGAGGAGAGAGCTGAGACCTCACAGGCAAGATCCCTCACCAGGAAAACGTGAGGTCCTGACACACAGCGTGATCTTGGGAAAGGTGCTTTTCATAGACAGAAAAGAATGTGAGCTTGGATCAAGCCCCTTTCACTCGTGCTATCGTTTTAAGTCTTAACTGATGTGCTTCTACGTTACAACACGTTGCAGGCCCAGTGTTAAACGTCTGCACTCACGTGTAGCCTGGAGTCACTGACACATTCCTTTCTCCCCTTGTCACGGGAAATGGAGAGAAACGGAGGGAGACAGAGGATGCAAAGTGGACTTCAGAAGTGGTCAGCCCAGCACAGAGCGGGTGGGCGGTGGCGGCCGCCAGAGCTGAGGGACGTGATTAACCACGAGCACGTCAGAGAGGCTGGGATAAGCAGCCCTAAAACACAAAGGGAGAGATATAGGTTATTTTAAAAAGCACAGCATGTTAACGCCAGAGGGGGAACATGAATAGGAACCTTTGGAATTAGGCTAATAAACCATTTGATTAAAAAGTGAGCCAGGCAAGCTTCAATATGGTGAGAATGATGAAGTCAGTAAAAAATAAGTCTCGGATTAGCTGAGTTAGTATTCTTTTTTTCAGAACCGTTCAACAGGGAAAAAAAGAAACAAAGACAAATGTCTGGGCAATTATGAAACAGCACAGATGTCATGGTTGTCAGGGAAGCAGGCCAGAGACCCCAGGGGAAACTGGTGCCCCAGGGTGCCCCCCGGTGAGACAGGTGCCCCCAGGTGAGACAGGTGCCCCCAGGTGAGACAGGTGTCCCCAGGTGAGACAGGTACCCTCAGGTGAGACAGGTGCCCCCAGGTGAGACAGGTGCCCCCAGGGTGCCCCCAGGTGAGACAGAAGCCCCAGGTGAGACAGGTGCCCCCAGGTGAGACAGGTGCTCCCAGGTGAGACAGGTACCCCCAGGTGCAACAGGTGCCCCCAGGTGCAACAGGTACCCCCAGGTGAGACAGGTACCCCCAGATGAGCAACTTCGAAGGCAGTGCCAAGGCCCCATGTGTTCCCAACTCTTTCTCAGGAACCCAGTGTCAACAAGCACAAATCTCACTGATGAAACCGTCACCAGGTGCCTCTGTGGGGGAAACCATTCCTGGACCTCGAGTGTGCACCCAGGAAAGAGTGAAAGGTTCATAGCAGGAACAGACACGCAAGCTCTGGATGTGAGCCGGTCACGCGATGCTGTGTACAATGACCCAGACAGAAGATGGCACAGGGCGGGCGACTTGGATCGCTTTAAAGTCGCGTTTTCTTGGCTTGGAGAGGAGATTTAGCTTGCTCTTAGCCCAAGGGGGCTGCGACTGTTCGTTCCTTTGCACAAACACCATTTACTGTGGCTGTGGGTACCTGGCCCAGATCCAAGTCAGTACTTGATGTAACTGAGCAGAGTGTATAGCAGGTGAGGGGACAGAAAGGATGGGGGCCTGGCCGGGGACAGTCTGAGCCCTCTCTCTGCCAACTCCGGGGGTGGGCATGTCCTGCGCCGCCGCCCCCACCCCACTGCAGTGCTCCAGGGGCTGCTGGGCTGATGGCACTCCAGCCTGTTCTCCACCCCCACAGGGGACATTCCCAAGAGGCCGCCCAGGGCCCTGCCCAGGGAGCTGCGGGCACAAGAGGCCAGGGCAGGGCAGGGCCGCTGTGCCCGTCTGCTGCTTCCGGTCTGGGCCTGAGACAGACATGAGCCTGGTGAGCGGGTGGCCCCCTGCTGGCGACACACAGGGAGGGCAGGGGCTGCAGGACAGGGGCCCAGGTCTAGAAAGAGCCTCCTGGAGCAGGAAGCTGGGCTGGTGGTCCCCGGTGCGGCTCTGCAGGTGCAGGGAGCTGGGGCTGGTGGTCCGGGGTGGGGGGAGACTCTGAAAGATGCAGCTTGCAAGGAAGGGGGTCTAAGGGCATGGGAGGCGGACCCAGGATTCTGACCCCAAGTGGTGCTCGGCCGCCTGGAGGCCTGGAGCCCAGAGGGACGTGCTGTGGCGCCGGCAGGGCGGAGGGGGGTCTGCGGGGGCCGTGCTGGGGGCAGGGAGCCCTGGGGCTGTCTCTTA
>SJXQ01004415.1:380726-417129 GCA_006408695.1 Aepyceros melampus | reverse complement strand
CTGTGGCCACGATTCCTCCATGATCGAGATGCATGCACACGGAAATAAAGCAAGAGTGGGTGGGGTCTGGGCTGCCGCTTGGGGGCCCTGTCTGCCGGTCCCCAGGGGCGGCCGCACAGGGATGCGCTGGGCTCCCCAGGCAGAGATTTGGGGAAACTCACTCTGTCCTGCGGATTTCAGAGCAGCGTGTGTGCCTGGAGGCCCGTGGGAAGCCACGCTCCCATCCCAGCCTGAGGGCAGCTCGGAGCGGCCCGGTCTGCGGGGCCTCAGAGCCGGGAGCGGGGCCCGGGGCGTGGCCGGCCAGCAGGTGTCTCTGTTTCCCACTGCTGGGCACCTTTTGCCTGGGGGCAGAGGTCATCCAGCCGCTGGGTATCTCCTCCTTGGCCCCCCACCCCCGCCCCAGGTCACTCGGCCGCTGGGAGGAGCCTGGAGGGAGGTGTGTTCCCACGCTCCTGGTCCACGATGAGGACGGGCAGTGATGGAGAATATTTCTGGAGGAACCCGATTGCCCCACTTAGAAACACTGGTTAAAAGTCCCCAGACCTGAGGCCAGCCTCCTTGCGGGCCCTGAGAATCTGAAATTTTCCCATCTGATTCTCAGTCAGAGACTCCAAAGCGGCAAACCCAGCGCTGGAGGCGGCGAGAGGGCTGGAGGCGGCGAGAGGGCTGGAGGCTCGCTGGGCTTGGCTGCGCGTTGTTGTCGTTTCCTTGTTAAATCGCAGTCCGCACGCAGCCAAAACGAACGTCCTGGGCAGCCGTCCTGGCCTGACCCCATCGGTGGCCCTTTAATTTTCAGCCTAAGGCTCCACTGTGGTTTCCTTAAGGAGAGTTGTTTCTTCTTGTAAATAAGACAGGTTGATAGTGGAAGTTTTGGAAAAGTTAGTATTTAAGTATTAAATATTTTATAATATGTAAGTTCTACTTTGAAATGTCACATTCTCGCAAGGCAAAATATACACTTACATTTGCTTTCACATCTCTAGAAAGCCATTTCCTTTCTGTTTTTTCCTGAACGATTTAGGTTTATGGGACTGGGTAAGTAAATTTACAATGTTCAAACCTTCTAGAAATAAAACAAAGTCAATATTCTCTTGGGTCCCTCCTCTGGCCTGAACATTTGTGTCTCTTTGATTTTCTTTTTTTAATTTTATAATTATTTATTTATAGTTACATGAAGTGTACAACAGCTTATATGTTATAAAGGAGAGTTAGTATCATTAGCTCCATGGGTCAGACGTCAGGAGATTCGGGCCCTGCTGGCCCTTTTGGCCTCCAGCTATGAGCCTTTGTAAAGTGTTAGTTCTGTCGGACGGTGCCTGCTGCACCCACTTCATCTCCTCAGGGCTGCAGGGCACTGCTGCTGATCCTAAGAGAGATGCATAAGCCGGGAGCTGGGCGCATGGGTGTGCTGCGTCCCGGAGGCGAGCTCCTCCTCGGCGCTGAGACGCTTGCCGGCCCTGGCAACGTGTCTGGCACAAAGCAGAGCCTCAGACCCTCAGTGCTGGCGTTGTGGAAACAGCAACAAAGCCGGAGCAGAAAAGGTCCAGGCAGCGGGAGCTCTGCTCGTCTTATCCAGGGAGTCTCTGTGGAGAGATTAGCTCATGTGGGCAGCGGGGGCAGGGGAGCTGGCTTAAAGTAATCATGTTTCAATCCAGTGCTCCTCATTCCTGACGAGCTCCTTGCTTCAAGAAAGGGTATGAGGCCTCCTGTTTCTGTGGGATTTTGGCTTCACTTTAGACGGTGTGCAAACTGAGACACAAACCATTTCCAGGGACACAGAGGTCTCTGGGAGGACAAATCTGTTTGGATGTGGGTCCGTGAGACCCATGTGCCTGGCTTGGGTCCCCACACGGGAGCCCAGTGCTGCTCACATATGCTGGCTCTGCCCCCTCGCGGCAGGCCCCTTGAGTGTAGTATGTTTTAGTTAAAAAATAAGCTTTGGATGGTCATAAAACCTTTCAAACAGACATTTCAAAGATTTTGCATCCAGTTTGAAAGTTCAGGAAAGACATGCCTGGTTGTCCTTCCCTGGTGGCTAGATGGTAAAGATCTGCCCGCAGTGCAGGAGACCCAGGTTCGATCCCTGGGTTGGGAAGATTCCCGAGAAGGAAACAGTCACCCACTCCACTATTCTGGCCTGGAGAATCCCATGGACGGAGGAGCCTGGTGGGCTGCAGTCATGGGGCTGCAAAGAGTCAGACACGACTGAGCGACTAACAATCTCTTGCTCTTCTTCACTCTTCCTCACACCTGGTGTCTCTCTGCTCCAGCTGGGGGAGAAAGGCTCCTGGGGCAGCTGTTTCCCGCTTGCCTGCCCCCCACCCCGGCCCCTCCCATGCTCTGCACCCGCCTGGAGCTTTGGGAGTAAGGAGTCAGAGGAGACTGGAGGGCGGAGGAGAGAGAGGCCAGTCTTCATTGCTCCCAGCAGGGCTGTCCAGGCTGGCTGCGGTCCACGCCAGGGGTCAGGCAGTGGTCAGGGGCCACGTGGCTGTCCCGTGCTCCCCCATCTCCTGGGGACCGCCCTCCCTTGCCTTCAGCCAGGGGCTCCATGGGAGGCACGGCCACCTGCCTGGCCTCTCATAAACCCTCCTCGCTGCCTCTCGCAGAACGCTGTCTGGCGCCTCCCCGGGATGGTCCAGCGGCCCTCGCAGAAAACCTCCCGCCCTCCAGCTCCGGTCCTGCTGGGCGGTGGGGCAGGTGTGCCTGGCGGGGGGCAGGGAAGGGGTTCTAGGAGGTGATGTCGCTGTCCGTGCTGGTGCCCTGGCTGTGCCATTCTCAGTGGCCAGGCCACTGTGCTGCCCTCCCACCCCTGAACTGGGGCATCCCCACGACCCCCTGTCCCCCAGACACTGCCCGGCCCCTCCCCAGGCTTGGCCCAGTCTCTGCTGTGGAGCTGGAGACCGACAAGGGGTCACAGGCAGGGAGTGAAGACTTTCCCTGGAGGGCAGCCTGGGCTGGAGCCGCAGCCGAGGTCTCTGCCAGGGCGGGGGACTGTCAGGGAGGCGGTACCCAGTGGTCCCCCGAGGAGGGCGGAGAGCAGAGTTTGTGAGAAGGCTGGTTCAGGGGCCGGGTGAGAGCCCAGCCGCACAGATGGGCTGGGAGGTGGCGCCAGGATGCCGAGACCACACAGGGGCTCCTGAGGGGCCTCTGCACGGGACGCCTCAGCCCCCAGGCCAGGCTGGGACTCCCGCTGCCCTGCTGGGACTTTGCGGTGGTCGCAGGAGAAGCGAGACCTTGCTACCACCGAGAACTCCCGAGTCCTGCAGACAACAGCAGGGGAGGCCATGCGTGGGGTTCAACGCGCGCAGTGTGAGATGTCTCATCACCGTCTCTCCCCCCGGCTGGAGGCCGCGGACGGCAGGGCCTGGTGTCACCAGGCGTCACAGTGATCCCAAGGTCCTGCCGATCCAGCAGGTTCAGGGCCTGGGGTGGGGGACGTGTCCGGGAGGAGCGTCGGAGGGTGGACACCAGGAGGCTGGACCACAGCCCTGCTGAGCACTGGTCCCTGGCTTGCACTTCTGAGGGGCTGGGTGCCTCAGAGGGCCCTCCATGGGGCTCCAAGACGCTGGGGGTCCCTGGGTGTGCCTGGCAGGGCTCCCAAGAGGTGGGTGGGATGCTGTCTCAGGTGCTCAGGACCAGTGGGCCGAGCTCAGGGCGTCTCCCTGCTGAAATAAGCAAGCCCCCCAGGTTCCACAGTCACCTGTGTTTATTTCTGATGAGAAACAGCCCCTGATTTAAAATAGCTGGTCATTGTGGGCAAACAAGATAAATCGGAATCACTTTAAATTTTTGGTTAGCAAAAATTTTTATAGGATCTGCTCCAAAACTCAGATTAAAAATCGACAGATGCTTCAAAGGTCAGTTACAGGGTTTGCTCTTGTTTCAGCCTTTCAGGGAGCAGTGTGTTCTATTTAATAACCCAACCGCTGCTCCACGACGGTCACACTGAAAGAGTTCACGCCGGGAAAGGAGGCTGCAGCCCAGAGGGACCTTGGTTAAAGGGCTGACGAGAGAGAACAAACCGCCCTCAGTGGCTCCTTGGAAACCTCATAGCTGCAGTTTCAGGTCTGCCCTTCCCCTTGGGGAACGGGGCTGGAAATGAGGCTATTTTCAACCTGGTTTTAAGAAGAACAGTTTTGAACCCAAACCTTCAGTGTTTTGGAGTCAGGGGAAGTCATCAAAGCATAACTACAATCAGAACGAGGGCAGGGAGACGGGTCAGCCCGTCACTAGGGCAAGATGTTCTCCTGGACAGGAAGGTCTCGGAGATTAACACACTGATGGCAGTGGCCGGGTTCTTGCTGCTGTTTATTTCAGGGAAGCATGAGCCTTCTTCCTAACCCTCTTGGACACCTGTGATCCGGGCCCCTCTTGGAAGAGGTGGGACCCCTGACCTCGTGCCCAATGCGGTAATGACCCCCATTACAAGGGGCCCCCTCCCCCTTGTCCCCAGTGACAGGCCCAGATGGACGTCTCCAGGGCCGGGGACAGGTGTGACCTGCCACTGGCTCCTGGCCTCCTGCAGTCGGAGCAGAGAGCTGGCACGTCGGTTTTTGGTCTCTGTTGCAGGTGAGGTTCTGTGCCTGTTAGGATATCAGGATTGACCTGTGACCTCATGGTCTCTGGGCGTTTTTAAATAAAGCCCAGGTTCAATTTCAGAGCCTCTCTTAATATCTAGGAGGCTCTTCCTGCGGTCTGCGCCATCTAATAAAACCGCAGTGGCTGGATGCTCCGGCGGAGCCTGGGGAAGCCGAGCCAGAGGCCGCCCGAGCACGGAAGGGTTAACAGCCGCCTGGGCGGCAATTTCTGCACCAGCCTCGGGAAGCCTCAGGTCAACTCTGCTCATAAAACTCTGCACAAATATTTCTTTTTCTATCAGAGGAATTCTAATTCTGCACACAGACCAGGGCCACTCAGATTATTACACATTATTAAAAATTAATTTAAAAAATGGTCTGGTTCTAGCAATGTGCAGTAGAGATGGTGTCCAAGTCTGAAATCATAGCAGGGAAAAGTGGAAAGAAAATCTTACGTCGTTTGGGCAAAAGAATGCCTGGAAAATGGCTCCTTTTGTTTTGACAGCCGGAGTCACTGGTTTGGAGCCTGCCCTTTCTCCATAACGGCTGTTATCCAGGTGTTATTACACCTGACCTTAAGATACAGCTTTCCATCCAGCACTCACTGCTCTGTGGTTTCTGGGTAAGTTGGGTTTGTCTCCTGGATGGGGCGTTGGGGTCAGACGGGACAAGGCCCTCCCGTGCACCCAGGGACGGCATCCGCAGGGTCCCGCGCACACGCTGTGGAGACGCAGGCAAGCCTGGAGGCCAGGCCCCGAGCAAAACGCGGAACAGAGGCTGCTCGCTGTGTGACCCCCACGGCAGGCGTTAGGACCGGGGTCCTGAGGACCGTGGCATCGTGCGCCTGGGTGTGGCTGTGGCAATCTCATTTCTGCTCGCTTAATGGAATAAGTGGTCTAGTCCAGTAAAATGCAATAAGAAATAGACCGTGTGTGTGTGTGTATGTGTGTGTGTGTGTGTGGCGGTGGTTCAGTAATTAAGTCGTGTCTGACTCTTGTGGCCCCGTGGACTGTATATCCCACCAGGCTCCTCTGTCCATGGGAGTCTCCAGGCAAGAACACTGAAGTGGGTTGCCATGCCCTCCTCCAAGGGATTGACCCAGGAATCAAACCCAGGTCTCCTGCACTGCAGGCAGATTCTTTCCCAACTGAGCTACAAGGGAAGCCCGTACACACACACACACACATAACTGAATCACTTGCCGTATCCTGACACTAACTTGCCGCTCTTTCCTTGTTTCCTTTTGTTGCGTTTTCTCGGCGCGCAGGTGGCTCACAGCCTGTGTCAGCGTCTGCCGTGCAGCGAAGTGAGTCAGCGGTGCCCGTGCGTGCCCCGCGTCTCTGACCTCCTTTCCGCTGAGGTCACCGCAGAGCGCTGGGCCCACTGCCTGTGCTGAGCAGTGAGCGCTCGCGCGCGTTCTCTGGCACGTATCCATAGTGAATGCGCGTCAGTCCCAGTCTCCCAAATCTCCCAGTTCATCCCACCCTCCCTTCCCGGCTTGGCGGCCATACATTTGTTCTTTACGTCTGTGCCTCTATTTCTACCTTGCTAATCAACTAACTCCAAAATAAAATAAAAATTAAACAAATAAATAGAGCCCTCAGTTGCTAGACCTACAGCCTCCCTGGATACAGGACGTGGCATTCAACACACGCAGGGTTCCCGCTGCTGGGGGCCTCCTCTGCTCAGACGCCGCGTTAGGGCCTGGGTTCAGCTGCCGGGTGTCTGCAGCCAGCCCCGAAGCCCCTGCTCCCTGCTCTCCTGAGGGCCGAGAGCCCCCTCCACTGCCCTTCCTGCCAGATATCCTCCCCGCCCCGCGGCTCCGGCTGGGGGCAGGGGGCAGGTGAGTGCTTTCCCAGGAGAGGGGGTCGGTCACAGGGGAAGGGACCACCGGCAGGGCTGGAGACAGGGCAGGGGTCCAGCAAGGACGCAGACGGGACCTCGGCCTGCTGTGCCCAGGCAGGCCTCTCCCGAGAAAATGGTTCTCGGGGTTGCGGTGAGCCGGCCAGGAAGACACTGACCTGCGTTCACAGACGGAGTCGCCTTGTTTAGAGGGGCACACAGCACATGCTGCCGTCTCCAAGGTGGAGAGAAAACGGGGGCACAGGAATGGAGAGTCGCCATCTGCCTCGCCGACCCTCCATGAGACCAGCCTTCCCGGCCCCGTGCAGGCCCCTCTGACCAGCTGGCGGCCGGCTGGGGGCAGCGGCCGACCTGCCCTTGGCACCATCACCCCCGCCCGCCCTGGGGCAGGAGTGTCCACACTGAGGGCCCAGTTTCTTTGTGGCAGAGTTTTCAGCCTTTTCCTTTATGGAGGTGGGCTTGCGAGACTCCATTCTTAGTGACAAGTGAGAACCAAGTCATCTTTAGCCTCCTCGGTGTGCAGGGTACCAGGGTCTGGAAGAGTCAGGTTGGCCACAGTTTGAGGGTCCAAAGTGGCCGCTGCTGCCCGCGGCGGGGCTCTTGGCGCCCAAGGTCAGGCCCCAGGTTGGCCCAAAGGGCACCGTCCCCCCATCTCTTCTCTCCCCATCCTCCAAGGGCTGGCCTGTGAGGCCCCCATGACAGCCGGCTTTCTCGCCCCTCTGTCCTGCACCCACCCCAGCCCCGCGCCCTGCGGCCAGTGGACACGCGGGGCCCCCAGGCAACTCTGGGGTTAATTCTCGGCAGTCCCTGGAAGGAAGCAAATAACCCAATCAGGGTGCTGGTTTGTAAGATGAAGTTTCAATGTGTCGCCCACAGACGATCATTGATCGCGGCCAATAAATAGAGGCCGCCCTGACGTTTATTGTTGTCGGTGGTAATTATAACCGGCGGCCGGACCCTGTGCTGCTGAATGCCGCGTTTGTGGCCGCTGTGGCAGTTCTGCTGGCCTCCTCTGCTCCTTTCATGGGGCCCTGTGACTCATGGGGGATGATCAATATTTCATCTGCACAGCAGTTGGACTGAGGGTGTCTGGGTCCTTTGTGGGCCCGCTGATAATGACCCCTTTATTCAGGCCAGCTTGTAGGAACAAGGAGATAAAGAAAAGGGGAGAGAGTTATAGCATATGCTCAGGAAAGCATTGTGAAGGTTATACGCAGAAAACAAGAGGGAAGAGAGAGAGAGGGGTGGAGAGGAATTGGGGGAAACGCAGAGGTTTCTAAACTCGTGTGGAAAACAAACCGGGGTGTTCCTCGGATTTTTCTTAACATGCTAAAAATAAAAGGCTCAGTGAACTTTCATCAATCTTCTGAAACTCATTCTCTTGTAAAAAGATTGATTTTATGAAACTGAGGTTTAACAGCCATGAATTTTTATTTTATATATTCTGAATAATTTCAGGATATCCTGATAAATAAGAATGTATCATTTTTCCCCCAAACCCAACCTCGTTCATTTTCTGTTAGATAAAACTCTAGGAGCTGACTGCTCCGCTGTTCTGATTTCCCACTTCAAAGGCACTCTTGCCACCGATGCCCGTTCGCCTCTCTGAGACCCCAGCTTCCTTAGATGCCCCGGAGCGGCATGAAGAGCGCGCTGAGCCTGCTGTGCAGATGCGGGCGTCAAACAGCTGCCCTTACCGTTGGAAGCGCCCTCAGGACGACCCCAGTCCTGCAACAGCCACTGGCTCTTCACAAGTTTGTGTTTCCCGACGCTCTTGGTGAACATGGGCGGGTACCGTCCCGGCAGCCAGGGGAGGGGCCTTGCTGGACCCGCTTCCTGGGGCTTAGAGGCCAAGGCGCAGAGGCCGCAAGTGTCTGATTCTGGGATCCAGAGTCGGACGGAGCCAAGCCCACGTCCATCTGTCCAGGCCCGTGACCATCTTAGGGAGCCCCGTGGCCCTGTCTCCTGAGCGAGAGAGCCTCCCGGAGCCCAGTGCCCTGGCACGGAGGCGCCTGCTGCACGTCTCCTGTTTCCATTCAGGGCCTAGTGGGCCGGTTTTGCTTGATTTTGTTCTAGCCTGAGTTGCTGTGAGGAGCAGATGACAAGATGCAGAAAAGCGTTGAGAAGATCCCGGGCCCCCGAGACCCTAGGAGTGAAGGCATCTGTCCAAAGCTTCTAGGTTAGTGCTTCTGGCACACTCATCGTGGGGGTCCAAGGTGGACCTGGAGGAGGACGCTATCACCTAACCTGGGCGTCAGGAAACTCCGCACTTCCGAGCCCCGTCCCCCAGGCAGCAACCCACGTGGAAAGACCCTGCTCGGCCTAAAGGGAAGGGGGTCTTCCCTCTGCAGCTCCAAGGCTCAGCCTCAGCTGACAGGGGTTAGGGACACACAGGACTGGACAGAAAACAGGGGATGGAGCTTGAAGAAATGCAAAAAAGAGAAAACCACAATAAAGAAAAGCAGAAGACTGTCATGTGGATATTCATGAATCTCTGAGCGAGCCGGAACACTCTACATGGAAAAGCACCAGGACCATACCCAGATTAACAACACTAAATTAAAAAACAATCTACATTGTAAAACACCTTAACATTAAAAGGCCAGTGTCACCAACAGACAAATTTATTTTTTAGCAAATATGACAGAAAAAAGGTTAATACATTTACTAGGAGGAGTCCTCTTATATACACATTTGTCAATAAGACTAACAAAAAGCAACAGAAAACATGAGCCCAAAGATCAATAGGTGGCTGACAAAGAACCCAAAAATGTCAGAAAGAAAAAGACTTTCATCTCATTCACAACCAAAGGCATCACTAGTCAGGACATTCTGACTCGGCCCTCCAGGGGTTGCCGGGGGTTTTGGAGCAGGGTGGACGCTGCCCAGGGCCGGTGGACAGAGGCTCGCACGGCCTCCACCCGGGGATGGAGGCAGCACCACCCCTCCTGGAGACACACAGAGAAGTGCAGCTCAGGAACCTGAGACGCGGGGAACCTGAGTGTGTCCGCGTGGAGGCTGTAGACGTGGACGGAGACTCCCTCAGCAGACATGTGGCCAGACGCTCCCTGAGCGCCGCTGCCCAGGGGTGTGGCCAGGCTGGCTCGCCCGGGCATCTGTGCCAGGGCTTCCTCCGGTGGCAGAGGGCAGGCTGCTCTCTACTGCGGGGCGTGGGCTTCTCTTGTTGGGAGCTCCAGGCTAGGCTGTGGGGCTTCGGTAGCTGTCATGTGTGGGCTCAGCTGCCTCGAGGCGTGTGAGCCCTTCCCAGGCCACGTTTCCTACACGGGCAGAGGGATTCTCTACCACTGAGGCACCAGGGAGGCCCAAATGTCATTTTCATAGTGAAAAATTAAAAATAACTTAAAGTCCCGCAGCACAATGCTGCTCTTTGATTTTCTCAAGGGGGTTCCCAAAACACTGTAGGAGTTTTGTAATCTTAAACATTGTTCAGCACCATGGGGCAAGGAGGAAAATGTGTGATTAGATTAAACTCAAGCCACATAATCTCTGCTAACTGCTAAGTCGCTTCAGTCGTATCTGACTCTGTGCGACCCCATAGATGGCAGCCCACCAGGCTCCCCCGTCCCTGGGATTCTCCAGCCAAGAATACTGGAGTGGGTTCCCATTTCCTTCTCCAATGCATGAAAGTGAAAGTGAAGTCATTCAGTCGTGTCCGACTCTTAGCAACCCCATGGACTGCAGCCCATCAGGCTCCTCCGTCCATGGGATTTTCCAGGCAAGAGTACTGGAGTGGGGTGCCATCGCCTTCTTCACGTAATCTCTATTCGCTTTAAATGCACAAACATACCACACAGAAGATATCCAGGGAGGGAGGCAGTCAAGTGGCTCAGCCCAGGGGAAGTGTAGCGTGGCCGCTGGGGTGGACCACTTGGTGCGGAGGCCACGGCGTCCCTAAGCCTCGCCTTCTGCGTGTGATGTGCAGGTTAAGCCAGCTCCTGCCTCCCAGATCTGCGGGGAGGGTGCACGAGCGGAGAGCACAGCCCCGAGCCGGCTGGCGTTCGCCTGACCCAGGCCACGGGCGTCTTCAGCTCTGGGGGCTGCAGGTCTCCAGACAAGCAGCCACAGGCACTCTGTAAGCAAAGGCGGTGACTGTGCCAAGAGGATTTATTTTGGGATGCAAAAATCTGAATTCCAACTAATTTCTGCATGTCATGAAATGCTCTTATTTTGACTTTTTGAAAAAAAAAAAAAACAACATTTAAAAACATAGAACATTCTTAACTTTAGGGCTGTACAGACGCCAGCACAGACTGAAACAGCTCAGGCACGATGGTTCACTGACCCTGGCTTGAGATGCTGCCTGGAATTCATATTAGTTACTAAGATGATTGCTTCATTGTTATTTGAAAAAAAAAAAGGGGGATGAAAACACAATGTAAACTTTGATATTCCATAATTGTAGTTGATTTTTACTTTCCTCTTTGCCTTTTTCTGGATTTTCCCATTTTTTTGAGTTGTGTCAAGTGGAATCATTTTTCATAATTTCCAAAAAGCAAAACTTTGAAAGTTATGTAAACCAAGAACATCAAAATCTCTGTAAGAAAAGCAGAAAAAGAAAACAACCGACATCCCAAGATCCACTTTGTCTCAGTGCTGGCGATGCTAAGAGGTCTTTGAACGTGTGGGAAACAGCTCAGAGACTAAACGCAAATTCCACAGGAGGCGCAGCCAAGGGGCCGTGTCTCCTTCAGTGGTTGAAGGAAAAATATTTATTCTGCTGGTGGACCTTGTCACAGGAGCGCAGGAGGGGCTGGGGCCCTGGAGTCCTGTCTGTGTTCTCGAGACGGGCTGGAATTTGTATTCACCCAGCAGAAGTGTTCTTCGGGAGGACGTGTTGCTGATACTTGGAAGAGAAGCAGGCTTGAGAGGGAACGCCTTCCTTGTTTGCTTGTTGCTGATTTAAAAGCCGGAATGTCCTCATGCGAGATTTCTTCTAAACTGGTCTCGGAGGCAGCAGAGTCTGTCGCTGAAGTGAACGGACGCACCTAAGACAGACGCAGAGTTCTGTAGCCTTCTCATGTGTTCTGGCCCCGATCCTTTTGGCGAGAAGTGTTTAGAGATTAATTTGTTGTTGTTCAGTCGCTCAGTCATGTCTGACTCCTCCTGACCCCATGGACAGCAGCACGCCAGGGCTCCCTGTCCATCACCAACACCCGGAGTTCACTCAAAGTCATGTCCACTGCGTCGGTGATGCCATCCAACCATCTTATCCTCTGTCGTCCCCTTCTCCTCCTGCCTCCAATGTTTCCCAGCATCAGGGACTTTTCCAGTGAGTCAGCTCTTTGCATCAGGTGGCCAAAGCACTGGAGCTTCAGCTTCAGCATCAGTCCTTCCAATGAGTATCCGGGTTGATTTCATTTCATTTCATTTTTCCCAGTTTACTGAGAGAGTCAGCCAGACCTGGCTGTGTCACGGGATAGCTTTTGAATCTCAGTCTTACAGCAGGCAGCCCACGAGGTAGCAAAATAGAAAGTGGTGAGCAGTGCTGGCCCCTAAAGCAGCAGGCAAGGCACCCGCGACCCCAAGAGGGTGAGGACGAGCCCCTGAGACCTGCCATGTGTGAGTGCCCTGGTGGAGGAAGACAGAAGACGTAAGAGGGCGTCTGTGAACCCAGACGAGGAGACATGGGCCCTGGCCGGTGAGCCCAGAAAGACCTGAAGGCTGCCTGGAGGAGGTGCAGGAGCCGGGGGGCCCGCCCACCCCTCCGGGCGACAGGGCCCAGGGCGGGGCACTGCTGCGGAGATGGAAGGAAGTCAAGCAGGGCAGAGGGGGCAGGGGGCGGGGGCTCCAGAGAAAAGAGGGCAGAGTGTGGGCCTCCACCAGCAACGGCAGGCTCTACAACCAAAGAGAAGTAGCCGCAGAGGGAATTCTGGGAAGACAGAGCTGCCCCGAGCCACGCCACCTTCTCCAGTTCAGGAAAGCTGACGTCATGTAAAAGCACTAAAGCCAAATCCCAGGCAAAGCTTTCCTTAGAAAGGAAGGAGGAGCAATTAAGTCCCTGCAAAGGGAGGAGGCGATGGGCGGGCAAGTCAGACCTTCACACGCTCGCTCAAAATAAGGAGAAAGACCCTGGAGATGATACAAGACGGGGACAGAGGCATAAATCGGAATCAGAAGCACACAGAAATGAGGTGAAGAACAGACGGGGCGTAATTAGGAGAAAATAATCAGAAAACGGGATAAATTAAAAGAAATATAAAGAAGAGCAACAGGAAGAGGAGCAAGAACAGCTTCACTAATAAAATTAGGAGCTTAAAGGGTCTGAAAGTGACAAACGCTGAAGGTCAAGTTAGGGTTAGAGTGTAAAAGCATCAGTCGCTGAGTCACGTCTGACTCTTTGTGACCCCATGGACTGTAGCCCACCAGGCTCCTCTGTCCATGGCATTCTCCACGAAAGAATGCTGGAGTGGCTTGCCATTTCCTCCTCTTATAAATAACAGGTGCTCAGGGTAAAAGTGAATAGCCTGAGGAAACAGGAGAAATACTGGAAGCTGTAACTCAAGAAAACTTTCTGAAATGTAAAAAAGAAAAAAAGACTATGCTATGCTACACATTCCTCCACTCCAGTGTTCTGGTGGGCTGCTGTCTGTGAGGTCGCACAGAATCGGACACGACTGAAGCGACTTAGCAGCAGCAGCAGCAGCAGCTACATATTCAAAGAATTTCACACGTCAAAGCCTTTGACTGTGTGGATCACAGTAAACTGTGGAAAATTCTGAAAGAGATGGGAATACCAGACCACCTGACCTGCCTCTTGAGAAATCTGTATGCAGGTCAGGAAGCAACAGTTAGAACTGGACATGGAACAACAGACTGGTTCCAAATAGGAAAGGAGTACGTCAAGGCTGTATATTGTCACCCTGCTTATTTAACTTATATGCAGAGTACATCATGAGAAATGCTGGACTGGAAGAAACACAAGCTGGAATCAAGATTGCTGGGAGAAATATCAATAATCTCAGATATGCAGATGACACCACCCTTATGGCAGAAAGTGAGGAGGAGCTAAAAAGCCTCTTGTTGAAAGTGAAAGAGGAGAGTGGAAAAGTTGGCTTAAAGCTCAACATTCAGAAAACGAAGATCATGGCATCTGGCCCCATCACTTCATGGGAAATAGATGGGGAAACAGTAGAAACAGTGTCAGACTTTGTTTTTTTGGGCTCCAAAATCACTGCAGATGGTGACTGCAGCCATGAAATTAAAAGGCGCTTACTCCTTGGAAGAAAAGTTATGACCAACCTAGATAGTATATTCAAAAGCAGAGACATTACTTTGCCGACTAAGGTCCGTCTAGTCAAGGCTATGGTTTTTCCTGTGGTCATGTATGGATGTGAGAGTTGGACTGTGAAGAAGGCTGAGCGCAGAAGAATTGATGCTTTTGAACTGTGGTGTTGGAGAAGACTCTTGAGAGTCCCTTGGACTGCAAGGAGATCCAACCAGTCCATTCTGAGGGAGATCAACCCTGGGATTTCTTTGGAAGGAATGATGCTAAAACTGAAGCTCCAGTACTTTGGGCACCTTATGCGAAGAGTTGACTCATTGGAAAAGACCCTGATGCTGGGAGGGATTGGGGGCAGGAGGAGAAAGGGATGACCGAGGATGAGATGGCTGGATGGCATCACAGACTCAATGGACGTGAGTCTGAGTGAACTCCGGGAGTTGGTGATGGACAGGGAGGCCTGGCGTGCTGCGATTCATGGGGTCGCAAAGAGTCGGACACGACTGAGTGACTGAACTGAACTGAACTGAACTGATAATCTGGACCCAAATGGCTGCAATCAAGACACCTCCTCATAAATTTCCTGGATTTTACAAAAGAAAGAATGAAAACTCCTTTTGGGGTCCCGGCAAAATTGCAAGAAATTCATAAGGCAGAGAAATTACATATTCCATCCTATTTTTTCAACAGCAACACTTTATGCCAGTAGTGAATGGAGGAATGTGTTTGATAAACAGGAAAAAAAAAATATGAGCCCATAATTTTGTAGCCCGAGAGACTTTCCGTTTGTCACCTGCAAACATCCCGAGGAATATTATGTCCCCGAGCCCTTTCTGAAAAATCTACCAGAGAACCAGTGATAGAGGACGGAAATCCCCAGAGAGACTGCGGCTTAGCACTCTGCCACGTTGGTGCCAGCATCAGTGAGGAGCAGAGCTCCCGGAAGGCCGATCGGTGGCTGCAGCCACAGTCCAGCCTTCCTCACAGGTTCTCTAAGGTGGCGTCAGTGTTGCTGACCGCGGGCGTTGGTCGTCTTTAATGGGGGACAAGTCAGTGTGTGACTGTGAGACACTCTGATCACAGACCTCCTCTGTGTCAGGGCGAGGCTTCCCTGATGGCTCAGACGGTAAAGCGTCTGCTTGCAATGTAGGAGACGTGGGTTCAGTCCCTGGGTCGGGAAGATCCCCTGGAGAAGGGAAAGACAACCCACTCCAGTAATATGGCCTGGAGAATCCCATGGACGGAGGAGCCTGGGAGTCTACACTCCATGGGGTCGCAAAGAGTCAGACACAACTGAGCGACTTCTCTCCCTCTGTGTGTGTCTGAGCAACAGGCTTCACAGCCTGGGTGAATCTACATTATGCCCAGAGGGGAAGCACCCATTTCTGTGGTTCCGAATCTGGAGAGGAAACACCACCGTGAACTCCAGAGGTGACGTGTGCTTCGGTGCAAACACCGCATCTGTGTTCTGCCCAGGGGACGGGAACCCTGGCCATCAGCAGTGAGTGGTCTTGAAGCACCCTCTTCTGCTGGAAGGAACCCGGGCTTCTTGGGGGGATGTCACATTTCTGGCCTGGAGCGGATGTGCAGGACCGGAAAGCGCACTGCTCGGCAGACGCCGAACAGCCCTCAGATGGCCCCTGGTCATGTCAGGGGACACAAGGGCTGGTTCAGACCCAGGCCTCCAGCCAAAGATGCAGCAACTTCAGTTAGTGAGGACCTATCAGTTATGTCTAAATCTATGCGTTCTCAACACTATTCAAAAATAATAGATGACCTTCAGAGGATGATAGGGAGCCAGCCGATTGCCTTGAAAACTGAATAAAGGATAGCGATTAGCGATCTGGTCCACCTTCCTTTCGTAACGTGTTCTGGAGGAACAAGCGGTGAGTAAGGAGAATCTTGCCATTGAATTTACTCCAACAGAAATATGAGAAAGAAATTGGAGAGGGAATGAAAGTATAGATGAAGTAAGACTTAGACAACCTAAGGATTCAAAAGTGGGAAGGGCTGAGCTGCAGCACGGGTGATAAAGTGTCAGGAAACACAGAAGCGGTTTCTGTGGGAGCCAAGGGGGTTGCTGGGATGGGATGGGGTTTCAGGGCAACTGGACGGAGTTGTAGTTATAGAGTATTCCACTTGGATGACCCACGACAGTTCAGTTCAGTCACGCAGTCATGTCCGACTCTCTGCGACCCCATGAATCGCAGCACACCAGGCCTCCCTGTCCATCACCAACTCCCGGAGTTCACTCAGACTCACATCCATTGAGTCCGTGATGCCATCCAGCCATCTCATCCTCGGTCGTCCCCTTCTCCTCCTGCCCCCAATCCCTCCCAGCATCAGGGTCTTTTCCAATGAGTCAACTCTTCACATAAGGTGGCCAAAGTACTGGAGCTTCAGTTTTTAGCATCATTCCTTCCAAAGAAATCCCAGGGTTGATCTCCCTCAGAATGGACTGGTTGGATCTCCTTGCAGTCCAAGGGACTCTCAAGAGTCTTCTCCAACACCACAGTTCAAAAGCATCAATTCTTCTGCGCTCAGCCTTCTTCACAGTCCAACTCTCACATCCATACATGACCACAGGAAAAACCATAGCCTTGACTAGACGGACCTTAGTCGGCAAAGTAATGTCTCTGCTTTTGAATATACTATCTAGGTTGGTCATAACTTTTCTCCAAGGAGTAAGCGCCTTTTAATTTCATGGCTGCAGTCACCATCTGCAGTGATTTTGGAGCCCAAAAAAACAAAGTCTGACACTGTTTCTACTGTTTCCCCATCTATTTCCCATGAAGTGATGGGGCCAGATGCCATGATCTTCGTTTTCTGAATGTTGAGCTTTAAGCCAACTTTTTCACTCTCCTCTTTCACTTTCAACAAGAGGCTTTTTAGCTCCTCCTCACTTTCTGCCATAAGGGTGGTGTCATCTGCATATCTGAGATTATTGATATTTCTCCCAGCAATCTTGATTCCAGCTTGTGTTTCTTCCAGTCCAGCATTTCTCATGATGTACTCTGCATATAAGTTAAATAAGCAGGGTGACAATATACAGCCTTGACGTACTCCTTTTCCTATTTGGAACCAGTCTGTTGTTCCATGTCCAGTTCTAACTGTTGCTTCCTGACCTGCATACAGATTTCTCAAGAGGCAGGTCAGGTGGTCTGGTATTCCCATCTCTTTCAGAATTTTCCACAGTTTACTGTGATCCACACAGTCAAAGGCTTTGGCATAGTCAATAAAGCAGAAATAGATGTTTTTCTGGAACTCTCTTGCTTTTTCCATGATCCAGCGGATGTTGGCAATTTGATCTCTGGTTCCTCTGCCTTTTCTAAAACCAGCTTGAACATCAGGGAGTTCACGGTTCACATATTGCTGAAGTCTGGCTTGGAGAATTTTGAGCATTACTTTACTAGCATGTGAGATGAGTGCAATTGTGCGGTAGTTGGAGCATTCTTTGGCATTGCCTTTCTTTGGAATTGGGATGAAAACTGACCTTTTCCAGTCCTGTGGCCACTGCTGAGTTTTCCAGATTTGCTGGCAAATTGAGTGCAGCACTTTCACAGCATCATCTTTCAGGATTTGAAACAGCTCAACGGGAATTCCATCACCTCCACTAGCTTTGTTCGTAGTGATGCTTTCTAAGGCCCACTTGACTTCACATTCCAAGATGTCTGGCTCTAGATTAGTCAACACATCATATGATTATCTGGGTCATGAAGATCTTTTTTGTACAGTTCTTCCGTGTATTCTTGCCACCTCTTCTTAATATCTTCTGCTTCTGTTAGGTCCAGACCATTTCTGTCCTTTATCGAGCCCATCCTTGCATGAAATGTTCTCTTGGTATCTCTAATTTTCTTGAAGAGATCTCTAGTCTTTCAGGGCAACTGGACGGAGTTGTAGTTATAGAGTATTCCACTTGGATGACCCACGACACCATACATTTATCTTAGGGGGTTTGCTCTATCTGCTTTATTTTACAACAAAACACTTAAAAATAAATTTGTAAGACATCAAGGTAGTATCATGTTGTAATTATTTCCCAACATTGTGAAAAAAAAGTTTCAAGGGTTAAGAGAGGAGATGAGTTCTGTTTTGAGCAGACTGTCACTCATTTGCAGTGCCATTCATGTGGCCAACACAGAGCGAGGCAGTGACGGCCCCAGGGAGACACGAGGCCCACCGCATGCAGAGGACACGCTGCAGACCCAGGGGTGCTCAGAGCCCCCGTGTGGAAGGCCACGTTTTCTCTGCTGCTTTAAAGTCGGTGTTGTGATTTGGCTCCTCGGGATTTGCTGTTGAAAGGGCCATTCGTATTCCTCTGTTTATGGTCTTCTCTTATTTTGCCATTAGGTTTTCAGTCTACACCTTCCTGATTCCCAGGGCTTTTTGCACCTAAGATACATATTAACCCTTGTCTTTGACAGGAATTTAAGAGCCCCTTTCTCAGTTTGTCTTCTGAGCATTTTCTGATGCTTGCTTGTGTGTTTTATTTTCTTTGGTTTTGCAGAAGTTTATTTTTTGAAGGAACTTGTAACAGAAATATTCTGAGTGGTTGGGCAGAGGCCAGGGAAACTCTCCAAGTGTCCAGCGTCAAGGTTGCTCTTGTTGTCGGGCTGAAATGCGGTGCAGTCTGCAGCGGCCCCTGCTGCAGAGGAGCCTCATGCCACCTGGACTCCCA
The DNA here is from genome assembly GCA_006408695.1 of Aepyceros melampus. NCBI lineage: Eukaryota > Metazoa > Chordata > Mammalia > Artiodactyla > Bovidae > Aepyceros > Aepyceros melampus. The sequence goes on along the minus strand of SJXQ01004415.1, from coordinate 398,771 downwards.
AGGTCCCTCCGAGCCCTGGACGCCAGGAGCCGGCCCGTGGCTTCCAAGCTGCATTTTGCTCTTTCTAGGATGTGCTGCCTTCAATGCCTGTGAGGATCCCAGGCTCCTCTCTTGCCCTAATGTCTGTCACATGTCCAGGACTGGCCTCTCCTTCTGGGTGTTTCTGAGGTCCCCACCCACTTCTGTGCCCACTGTACTTCCCAGGACAACTCGTCAGCTGCTCCTCTGCCTTGGGGACATTGTGAGCATGTTGGGGTGTGCAAATTCTGTCTCTCCCCAGGGCCACTGGAGTGTAGTTTCACGCTCCTGTTGGTGCCTTGTCTCAAAGGTGAAGGAGACACGTTCAGATCAGAGCAGCCACCACGTTCCCACCGGGATCAACTCCAACGTCTTCATTTGTAATATTTTCTTATTATTTAGTTCAAGACATTTCCCCACTTTTCACTGTAATTTTGTTTTTGACATTGGCTACTTAGAAGTACATTTTTAGTTTAAAAACTTGTGGAGATAATGCTCTAATTATTTGGGGGTTATTAATATCTGGATGGAGGTTACTTTGTTGGACAACACACTGCTGTGATTTCCATCCTTTGAAACATGTTGAGACTTGTTTAAGGCCCAGCACTTTGTCAGTTCATAAAATCTATGCCTGAACAGAATGCCTGCCATGTAGTAATTGGGACAGTGTCCATGTTTCCATCACCCAAATGTTTTGACCATGGTTTAAAACACATCTACAGAGTGAATTTTTAGCTATTGGGTCTGCTGCTGCTGCTGCTGCTAAGTCGCTTCAGTCGTGTCCGACTCTGTGTGACCCCAGAGATGGCAGTCCACTAGGCTCCCCCGTCCCTGGGATTCTCCAGGTCTACCCATCACTGAAAGTTGCCTGTTGTTGTTCAGTTGTGTCTGACTCTTGGCGACCCCATGAATCACAGCACGCCAGGCCTCCCTGTCCATCACCAACTCCTGGAGTTCACTCAAACTCATGTCCATCGAGTCAGTGATGCCATCCATCCATCTCATCCTCTGTCTTCCCCTTCTCCTCCTGCCCTCAATCCTTCCCACATCAGAGTCTTTTCAGATGAGTCAGTTCTTTGCATCAGGTGGCCAAAGTATTAGAGTTTCAGCTTCAACATCAGTCCTTCCAATGAACACTCAGGACTGATCTCCTGTAGGATGGACTGGTTGGATCTCCTTGCAGTCCAAGGGACTCTCCAGAGTCTTCTCCAACACCACAGTTCAAAAGCTTCAATTCTCCTTATAGTCCTGCCAAATTTTGCATCATAAATTCTGAGATTCTTTGAAACAGGGTAATTGTAAGGAGGTTTTATTTCTGTTGTTTTCCAACACGAAGCAGATTGAATGAGAGCAAACTTGGCAGGCTCGGATCAGGCGCCTCGGGTCCGAGGACGGAGCTGCAGAGATTCACGTTTTCTGTCTTTATGCTTCCTGGTCTGTCGTCATCATTCTGAGTCCCTGATTAACCCCTCCGGGCACGAAGCCCCACTTGGGTCTGGGCCAGGGACGGCCGAGCAGAACTGAGGCCTGAACCCCCTGCACTGACCTCAGGAGGGACGCCGATGAGGTCTCCATCGGGCCAGTGGTGTGGCCAGATTTCTCAGAGCTTACCTCCACCAAGAAAGCACCGTTCGTCACAGCATAAACAACACACACGCTCATGTGAAGCTCGCACAGCCAATGGCAACTGAAGCAACTTTAGAACTTAGACTGCTTTCAAGGAAGACCCTTTATCACTGGCACGCTTTAGGCCTGTGCCTGGCGAGGATGGAAATCCATCCACGCCTTTGGGGTGGTCTCACTGTTCTTTTCAAGTCTGTGCAGAAAGGTACCCCTCCAGGTGCACCGTCACTACCTTGGCGGGGCTCCTATAGTTCAGGTAAATGAATGACTGTGGGGCGCTTGCTGGGGGCCGGCTCACTGCCTGGAAGTCCGAGGCCACACCTGGCGTAGCCCCAGCGCAAGTTCTGTGACGTAATTGTCAGAGAACGGCCTCCCACCTGGGTCTCACACACACACACACCCTCACCCTTAGGGAAGTATCCCAGCACCCGGGCCCATACTCACAGCACCGTCTGGATTCTGGGGCCAAATGCAGGAAGGAACACAGGGACGCCCCTCTGGCTGCATTTCCAGGCTGCGTTCTGCAAAAGAACCTTTCACAAGAGAACGGGGAGGGGGACATGCTGGTAATTCCACTTTCTGATAACTTAGAGCTAAACGCTTGTCGTTAGAGAGACTACGCCCTGCGCTCCTCTGGGCTGAGAGGAGGCTGGTGAAGCAGAGAAGTTAAGTCTGTGTAGCAAGTCCGGGGCGTTTTCCGTGGAGCTTGGGTGCAGCGGTGTGGGAAATGCCTCATTCCCAAGGTCACAGACTGGGGGCTCCTCAGCAGAAAACCCGGGGTCAGAGTCCCGGTGCTTGGAGGATATGCACGCCACAGGCCAAAACAGGTGTATTCGAAAGAAAATCCCAAGCTGTTCTAATGGAATTCTGAAGTAACTCATTGAAGGAAACTCAGAAAATGAGAAAAAAAGGAAAGAAAAAATAGCTTGAAATACCCCCAGTAAGCCATCACTGCAGAGGTACTGATTTTACTGCTTTTCCCTGAAATTGGGCTGTTTTGGGGGCCCCGTCAAACCAGCCTGTGGCAAGTTCTAGGTGATTAGGGGTCCGACAAGCAGCAGAAGGCGGCAGACGGCACGCCTCACACAAGGAAAGCCTGGACTCTCAGAGAGCGTCACCTGGACAGCGAAGGAACAACAGACGCTGGTTCTGTTTCTTCATTTGAAATAAAAAAGTACATCAGGGCTGTTTCATGTAGATGCTGTTTACATGTTGAGAGTCTCTAGAGTTAAAAGCAGCAAGGATGGGCACACAAGCAGAAGCCATCGTGAGGCTGGGGGTGACTCTGTCCACGCCATCTTAATGTCCCTTCCGAACCCCCGCCCCGACGGGAGGGTGATGTGGGCGGGGGACAGGGAAGTGGGGCTCTCTGCCCCCGATGGGTCCCTAATGGCCCAGGTGAGGAATCAACCTGCCAGCCGAGGCTTCCTTGACCTGTGACCTGGAGGCCACGGACAGCGCCTTTGCGGGCGGGGCCCACTGACCACTACAGGAAGCCCCGCCAACCTCTTGTTTTCAGTGGGAGAGCAGAAGCCCCTGAGTGCATGGCGTCCTGGGCCCACACCCAGCAGACACGGGGGAGGCGGTGAGAGACCAGTGGGAGGTGTTCCCGCCCTTGGTTCACGACTTAAGCACAGCAGTTACCCCGGTGTATGGAAAACACGCATGGGTTTCCGGAAGCCAAGCACGGAGTAGAAGCAAGGCGGAGGTCTTCCCTGGGGCTCAGTGGTAGAGAATCTGCCTGGAGCTGCAGAGGACGCGGGTTCAATCCCTGATCCAGGAGGATGGCGCACACCTTGGAGCAACTAAGCCTGTGCACCAAGCTACTGAGTCTGCACGCTGGAGTCCAGGAGCTGCAGCTGCCGAAGTCCACATGGCCTAGACCCTGCGCTCCACAACGAGGGGAACCGCTGCCACGAGGAGCCCGCACACCTCGGCTAGAGACTGGCCCTGCTGGCCTCAGTGAGAGGAAGCCCGTGCAGCAGCAAGACCCAGCACTGCCAAAAATAAACAAACTAACAAGCAAGGCAAATACAGGAACTTGGCAAGAACTCAAGGGACAGGTAGCTGAGGTGATGTCCTCTCTGCTTGTCTCAGGGTTTGCACGCTGCTGGCCTTTTCTTACTGATCAGCAGAGGAGGCTTCACTGGACCTTTAAGGAGTGTGCAGAGGACGGGCTGGTGTGGGAGGTGCAGCCAGCAGAAAGCTGGGTTCTGGGTCCTGGAGGCAGGACGTGTGAGCAGCTGGGGTCTGAGGCACTTGCCCTGCCCGTCAGCAGGGCTCCCTGACTTAATGTTCAGCCCAGTCTCTGTGCAGAGAGCCAGGTCCTGGATGAGCCTACAGCTGTGGACGAATGTCTGCAGCAGACCCATTGCAGACGACCAGTCGTGGAAAGCGGCCCCAGTCACTCCCGGGGGCTGCGCCCTCCTGCCACCAGGCTGGATGTGAGGACCTCAGGGCCTCTCTCCAGGCCTCGCCTCCTCCTGTCCGCCCTGGGAGCTGCTTTGCAGCCCACCGCCGGTGCTAGGCTGGGACACAAGGTGGGCCTCTCAGAGACGGTAGGGCGACTGTCAGGCTCCCGCGGGATGTGCTGCCCGAAAGGCTCTTGTCTAGGGCTTCCTCCTCAGGGAGCCGATCAGAGCCAGGGGACAGCCACGCTCAAGCAGGAGTCCATGGACTCAACCCCACAGCTAGGCCCAGTCACTCTTTCTGCCCTTGTAAGTGTCCACTGGGGAGAAGAGACTCGGGTCCATGCCACTGGGGGTGTCTCCGTCAGTGCTGCTGCTGACTGTGAATAACTGAAGAAAAGGGAAGGGCACCCGTGGGCTGGGTCTGAGCTCACCCTCAGGTTTGACTCAAAGCTGGAGAAGGACCTAGAAGCTCTGATGAGGTGAAACTGCAGAGGTCTTCAAGTCAGGGCATGTCTGTTGGGCAGATCCCCAGGACCCTTGGCACTTGACTCAGAAAGGCCCATGGAGACCAGTGCCCCAGGGTTGTGGTAGCCAAGCCTCAACCCCCACGACAGGGACTTGAGGGCAGAGCAAGCAGGTGGCACCTGGGCCTGCTGCCTCCTCTCAGGGAGGTCAGCCCACACCCTCCAGCTTCTGCGATGTGGTCCAGGCCTGCCTTCCCTGCCAGTACCTCCAGTGGGAAGGGACTTCATCGGCCCACCACACCCTGAGCAGCAGCTGTGTCTCACTCCTAAAGCCCCCCATGCTCTGTTTATCCACCTTCAGGGCAGGAAGATTCAGACTCGTGGCTTCTAGCAGGCACACAGGACGGTGGAAGTCCTCATTCTCATCGTCATGATAAGAAAAGAGCGGAACCCACTGGGAATCAAGTCTTCCCAGATTCCTTGAGAAACGTGAAGTCACAAACTGCCGCCCCCAAATTGGAGAGACGGCCGGCAGGTGCAGTGAATCAGAACGTGCTGGAGCAGAGCCCTCCTGGGGTCCAGGCTGCAGGGCAGCGGGCAGCCGGGGCTGTGGCCCCGGGCTGCAGGCCTGGTGAGACTCCTGGGAGGTGAAGCTGGAGCCCAGGCGCAGGAAGGGCCCTGCACTTCTCTGCGCTTTACCTCCAGGAGCTCTGCCAGCTCCTCACAGAGCAGGTCAAACCACAAGCTCCTCCAGCCTCTGGGGGCTGCAAGGGAAGGGAATCATTCTGAAATAGGCCTGAGCACTCTGTGTCCGTCAGAAGGCGGCCTCCAGGAGGGCGGTTTAACCAGAGCCTGACCTGCTGGGACTCATCAGAGCCTGGCTGACATGCATGGCTTTCCAGCTCCAACTGCCTTGTCCCTGCGCAGGGGAGATAAAAAACCAAACCCACCCCAGAGCACTTTGTGAGCCTGCAGTCTGGGGGACTGGACTCACGGGAAGGCTGAGACTGACCCCAGGAGCAGACACGCAACCCTGCACCTCCTGGGCAGCAGGGCTTCTGTGCAGAACAGGTTGGACAGAGGCGAGGCTGTCGGCGCAGACCTCATGCGAGACAGCAAGATGCTGCACTTCTCACTGGTGAACGTTCTGAGTGTCCAATTCTGTTTTTTAGTGAATAGTCTTATTTAGCAATTTTATCAGATATGCTTAAAAGTTCCTGAGTTTTTGTGTCTTTCCCTGAGTTAGAAAGAGCATGTTACTGCCATTTTTTCCAGCGACAGTTGTGAGCTGATACCATTATGACCAACCTAGATAGTATATTCAAAAGCAGAGACATTACTTTGCCGACTAAGGTCCGTCTAGTCAAGGCTATGGTTTTTCCTGTGGTCATGTATGGATGTGAGAGTTGGACTGTGAAGAAGGCTGAGCGCCGAAGAATTGATGCTTTTGAACTGTGGTGTTGGAGAAGACTCTTGAGAGTCCCTTGGACTGCAAGGAGATCCAACCAGTCCATTCTGAAGGAGATCAACCCGGGGATTTCTTTGGAAGGAATGATGCTANTCTAGTCAAGGCTATGGTTTTTCCTGTGGTCATGTATGGATGTGAGAGTTGGACTGTGAAGAAGGCTGAGCGCCGAAGAATTGATGCTTTTGAACTGTGGTGTTGGAGAAGACTCTTGAGAGTCCCTTGGACTGCAAGGAGATCCAACCAGTCCATTCTGAAGGAGATCGGCCCTGGGATTTCTTTGGAAGGAATGATGCTAAAGCTGAAGCTCCAGTACTTTGGCCACCTCATGCAAGAGTTGACTCATTGGAAAAGACTCTGATGCTGGGAGGGATTGGGGGCAGGAGGAGAAGGGGACGACCGAGGAGGAGATGGCTGGATGGCATCACAGACTCAATGGACGTGAGACTGAGTGAACTCCGGGAGTTGGTGATGGACAGGGAGGCCTGGCGTGCTGCGATTCATGGGGTCGCAAAGAGTCGGACACGACTGCGCGACTGGACTGAACTGAACCCATATCCTAGGGAAGGCTACGCCCATTTCCCATAAAAGGCTAAAATAGTTGGGATTCTTTACCTCTTTGCTGGAAGGGAAAGCGTAATAAAATAGATCTGGTTATCGACAGAAGATGACCTTAGTACTGCTTAAGATGCAGGTGTGTGTGCAAGTGTAAGCGACTTACTGAGCTGTCATTTTAGAATCAATTTATGGAGTGGAGGCGACGACCTGGAACACCCTCACCCTTTGCCTGCCCCCCCGACCCCCCACAGGGACCCGCCAACCGTGCCTCTCATGGCTTCAGCCTCCTTTGTTTGTGAGAGGCATTCATGGCTGAAAATAACAAATAGGGATTGTACCCCCAGCCTGGATTCCAGAAGCCAGTGGGGAGGGGGACTAAGGGGGCTGCTACCTGGGCTCCTGAGTTGGTCCACTTGCTGAAAGGCAGGTGCCTGCCCTTGGGTGGTGCCCATGTGACTCGGGGACTCCAGGACCACAACTGGGGCTAGGGGTCTGTCTGGGGCTGAGGACCAGCTTCCAACCAGGATGCAGGCTTGCCCCAGTTCCAGTGAGCCCTATAGTCTTCAGCTCCTGTGTGTGGGTCTCCACTTGGGGTGGTTACTCTCTTTGCAGACTTGAGGGTCCACCCCCAGACCGATAACACTGAGCAGAGTTTCTGGGGCTGGGACCAAGTATTCTCAGTGATTCCTAGACTGATTAATGGATGAGAACAGCTACAAGAAGAGCTTCTGTTTCCCAAACCTTTCTTGATGTCTGTTGAGGATACTGGAACTTCAGGTAAGATCACGTTTCAGATGCAGCCACCCCAGGCTCCTTGTGACGGTGGTGGGGGCGGGAGGGGCGTGTCACCCGAAACTCCCCACTCTCGGCTCCCTCGTTCTGCTCCAGGACCTCAGAATCCCCGATCTCTGTCTGTCTCTCTTGAGCCAGAGTCTGCTTTCTTCACCCTGCTGAATGTGAAATCTCAACTACACTGTTATTGATTTTCTACATTCTGGATCCTTCCATCATTAACAGGGGCTCACTGAAGTCTCTGATGGTAATAGCAGAGTTTTCTGTTTCTCCTTTCAGCTCTTTCAGTTTCTGCCTCACCGATGTTAACCCAGGACTGTTCAGGTGATGACTGATCTAATCGGTTGATCACATATGATCAACCATGTTTGAGGCTGTTTTCTGTTCATTGCCAGAAGCGTCCATTCCTGCCTTCTCTAGTTTTAGATGTAGTATTTCATGTGATTCTGTTTCATCTTCTCCCTTAGAGTATCAGTTAAACATCTCTTAAGGTTTTAGTGGCTTCCCTGAAATTCACAGCACATATTTTAAACAAACCTAAGCACCCCTGCAAGCAGCCCTGTTCTGGTTCATGTGTATTGAGCACGTACGTGCCTTACGACAGAGAGTTAATTGCCTTCCCATCCCCGTGACACCCCTCTCACTGCGCCCTTGTCCTTGTATCGTATCCCCCAGGACTTGTGGCCTTTGCTCATCCCCTCTCTGGCACTCTTCTTACTCTGGTGCGGGCTTCTGACACAGTTTGTATTCTTTCTCCCTGAAAACCTTTAATTGTTTCTTGAATTTCTTGGATCGCATCCTGCTGAATTCTCGCACATTTTATTTCTCTGAGAAAGCCTTAATTTTTCTTCCTGTTTGGAAGTTAAGTTTGTTGGATATAGAATTCTAGATTGTTGGCCTTTTTTTCTTTTAACGAAGCTAGTCCTTCATCCCCTTAATGCTTACTCCTCTTCAGCCCACTCTGTGCAGCTGCTGCTGTGGCGCTTTCCATGGATGCTTCATCTTCTCGGGCTTCTTTCAAGGCTCCCTTCCGACTTTCTACAGTTAGAGCTTCTGTGTATTTGCTGTCGCATTTATTCTGCCTCACGTTTTCAGAGCACCTTGGATTTGTGGTTTGCTGTCTGCCCTTAATAGCGGGATGTTCTTGGCTATTATTATTTCAAATATTTATTCTGCTCCACTTTAACTTTCTTCTCCTGATATTCCAATGCTAGGTGTTGTGCCTTTTGAGACTCTCCCTCAGTTTCCAGATGCTGTATTTTGTGTGTGTAGTCTTGTTTTCCATGTCCTTTTTTCTTTTGTATTTCAGCTTGGAAAGTTTCTCTTTCCCTCTCTTCAAGTTTATCAATTTTTTCCTCAACAATGTCAAATGCAATGAGGCATTTTCTTTATTTTGGTCATATTATTTTTGATTTCTAGCAATTTTTAAAAGTTTTTTCCCAGAATCTCAATCACTCTGATTACACCACCTGTTTGTTCTCCATGCTTTCTATCTTTCCTGCCAAGGCTCGTATGTTGCTATGAATAGTTATTTAAACTCCCTGCCTGAAGGGTCCATCATATCCATCATATCCTGAGTGATGTCTGGGTCCGTCACATCCTGAGTGATATCTGGGCCCATCATATCCTGAGTGATACTGAAGAACCTAAGCCACCCCATTTTGTTGGAAAAGACTCCATTTTAGAGTTCTGAGGAAAGAGTCTTTGGAAATCCCCTGACCTCACCCCACCACCACTGCGAGCCAATCAGATCCCAGATCAGGATCTCCTGACTTTAAGTTCAGGACTTATGACCTGCCCAGGAAATTCAAATTAAGCCTGGGAAATGGGAACCAATCAGAACCCAACACCTAACCCTTCCACAGAAGGTAACATTTTTCGTGCAAGAATACCCTATATAAGCAATGAAACCCAGAGTTCGAGGCTCCTCTCCTTAGCTGCTGCGTTGGTAACAGTGGGAGCCCCAGCTCGAGCTTGGTAATAAAAACTCTCTTGCTTTTGCATTGGATATCGGCTCCCTGGTGGTCATTGGGAGATTCTGCGACTTGGGCATAACAATATCCTAGTCCATCATATCCTGAGTGATGTCTGAGTCTGGTTCTGAGGCTTGGTTTATCTTTTCAGATAATTTATTTTAATTCTTTGTCTTTTGGGATGCCCTGTGTTTCTGGTTTAAAGGCGTACCTGTGACGAGGTCTGAGGAAGCAGCCTCTGGAGTGAGAGTTTCTGTCAGCGCGACTGGAGCTGCTCTGTGAGTCAGGCTTTCTCCAGCCTTGGGCGCCAGGAGCTCCTGCTCTCCTGTTCTTGCTTTGTCCCTCCTGGCCTTGGGCTCCCCAGCAGCTCCTCCTCAGAGGACTTCTGCCGGCCCTCTGGTGTGGCTGTGCTTGTGCCGGGGCTGTGCTGGGTGGGCGAGGCTTGGGGAGGGAATGTCTTTCTGTGGATGGGGGCCCTGGGTGTGAGGCTCACAGAGGCTCCCTCTTGGGGTCACTTCTCTCCCTCCCATGGGTTGAGACCAGAAGACTGGAGGAGGCAGGAGGGACAGGAGCACCTCCCCACTGGCTCTGGCTTCCGCCTTGGAGTAGAGAACTGGGTATATTTCACAATGGCCGCCCTTCTCCTCCCAACTGCTGGAGTCGTGAAGACACCTTGCTTCAGTCTTCACTAGGAGACCTTGGCCCTGCTCCTGCAGATAAAGCCAGTGGGAGCGTGGGGTCTGCTGAGCTGCCAGCCCCTCCCCCTTGGCTCCTGTGCGGCTGCCCCGCGTCTGTGGCTCGTCTCACAGGCAAGTGGACCCTGGCTGCTATGTCTCTGTGGACTCCCCTTCCCTCAGGATTTCAGACCTGCAAACTCAGTTCTCTGAAGGATCCAGAAAAGTAAACAATTTGATGCTTTTGAATTGTGGTGATGGAGTAGACTCTTGAGAACCCCTTGGAACATAAGGAGATCAAACCAATCAATCTTACAGGAAATCAACCCTGAATATTCATTGGCAGGACTGATGCTGAAGCTGGAACTCCAATACTTTGGCCACCTGATGTGAAGAACTGACTCATTGGAAAAGACTCTGATGCTGGGAAAGATTGAAGGAGGAAGGAGAAGGGGACGACAGAGGATGAGATGGTTAGATGGCATCACTGACTTGATGGACATGAGTTTGGGCAAACTCTGGGAGGTGGTGAAGGACAGGGAGGCCTGGCGAGCTGCCGTCCATGGGGTCGCAGAGAGTTGGACATGACTTGGTGACTGAACAACACCACCAAAATATGTCGCTCGCATCTTAAAACAACTCGACAAGACGGGAGTCCCGGAGGCCGCGGTGGCTGTGTGTTCTGCTCCCTGACCTGCACCTGGCCTGGTGGGAAATCCAGCCCAGAGACAGGAGATCCTAGCTTGCCATCAGCCTGCTCTGCGAGTGAGGGAACAGAGCTCCACCCTCTGTGACCTGCTCCTGGCACAGGTGTGCACACCTCTAATGGGTGGGGGCCCCTGTTAGCCCCTCCCAACAGCTAGGGAGGAAGGTGGAGGTGGCGGGGGGCATTTCTGGGCAGACAGGAACCCATGCCCCTCCAGCTCGACCTGAGGGATGCTCCTTCCCGAACAAGCTGGTTCTCGGGGCTCAGCAGCGTGAGTGGTGGTGGGGGGTGTGCTGTCCTGCGGAGCCAGGCTCCGTCTCGAACCACCTTCCCCCACAGGAAGAGCTGATGGGCAGGCCCCGGGAAGGCAGGGTGAGAGCCACTGGGCCAAGTGCTGGTGCTGTGAAGGGGTGTGTGTGCACGCATTGTGCCTGTATATGTGTGTACACATGTGTGTGTGTAGCAGGCATGTGAATGTGTGTCTCATATGTGAATGTATGGGCATGCGTGTAGGCGCGCACGTGTGTGTGTGCATGGCACATGTATGTGAACGCGTGTCTAGTCTAGGTATGCATGTATACGTGTGGGTGTGTGCACGCACCCGTGTATCATGTGAATATATGGTATGCAGGTGTCTGTGCATACACACATATGTGTGCGGGTAACATGTATGTGTGAGCACACATTTACATGCATCACGTATGTGTGTGCACACGAGCACACATGTATGTTTGTGTGTGCGCAATATGCATGTGTGTGTGTGTGTGTGTGTGTGTGTGTGTCTTTGGGGCTGGACCATCCAGCTGCACTGTTGGCTGTAGCTTCAACCAGCCTGGCTCCCAGCACCGGCCCCAAGAGAGGAAAACCCTGTGAGACTCAGTGACCGAGGAAGGCCTCTCTTGGGAGCACCCTGACTGGTGCAGAAACTACCTCGCAGGCAAGGTGTCACCCAGTGTTAGCCGAGCCAAGATGGTGTAGGTCCCCCCCAAGAGCGATGGCTCAGGGTGGGCACACCCTCTTCTGCTCAAGACCACCTAAGGATCCTGACCGCTCTGCTTCCCATCGCTGACACGAGTGGCAAGAGGCACTCCCCTCGACGTGATTCTGTCCCTGGCTCCGAGGAGCAGCCAGGACCGCTGACCCGGGCAGCCCCTCTCTCACCAGGAGGCGCCTTGGGCAGCAGGTCTTAGGTTCCTGGGCTCTGTGGGGGAGACAGCCCCGGGCAATTCCAGCTGCACTAAGAAGCATGCTTGTGGCAGCCTGAGACCTTAGGGCTGCACCCACAGGCAGGCCCTCGAGCTTCCACTCAGATGAGCGCTTTCACTCAGAGCTTTGCATGTTTGGTGGATAACTGGTCTGTAGCTCTGTGGCTGCTTTGGGAGAATTTTCTATTTTTTTTTTTGATATGGACAATTCTTAAAAAGCCTTTGTGGAATTTGTCATAATATGCTTCTGTTGTTCTGATTTTTTAGCCATGAGGCATGTGGGATCTTGAGCTTCCCAGGTGGCGCTAATGGTAAAGAACCCACCTGCCAGTGTAGGAGACGTGAGAGACACAGGTTCGATCACAGGGCCAGAAAGATCCCCTGGAGGAGGGCATGGCAGCCCACTCCAATATTCTTGCCTGGACAACCCCGTGGACAGAGAAGCCTGGCAGGCTGCAGTCCTTAGGGTGGCAAAGAGTTGGACACAACTTAGCACACGAGCATGCACCCATGTGTGTGAGAGCTCCCCCATCAGGGACTGAACTTGCTCCCCTGCATGGGAAGGAGAAGTCCAACCGCTGGACCACCAGGGAAGTCCCACTACAGGAGCCTTCTAGGTGGAAACCCAAGCAGTCAAGCTAGGGAGCCGCTGGCAACTCATTTGATAGGGAGTGCCAGGGCATCAACACCTGCCTTCATAGTTAAAGAAAACATGACAATATTTTTCTTTATGGAGGAGGGCATGGCAGCCCACTCCAATATTCTTGCCTGGACAACCCCGTGGACAGAGAAGCCTGGCAGGCTGCAGTCCTTAGGGTGGCAAAGAGTTGGACACAACTTAGCACACGAGCATGCACCCATGTGTGTGAGAGCTCCCCCATCAGGGACTGAACTTGCTCCCCTGCATGGGAAGGAGAAGTCCAACCGCTGGACCACCAGGGAAGTCCCACTACAGGAGCCTTCTAGGTGGAAACCCAAGCAGTCAAGCTAGGGAGCCGCTGGCAACTCATTTGATAGGGAGTGCCAGGGCATCAACACCTGCCTTCATAGTTAAAGAAAACATGACAATATTTTTCTTTAAATATTTAACCAACACATCATGATATACTTGGAAGTAACTGGAAAGTCCCAAGGACATGACTAAGAGTCTAAGACTTTATATAATATGAATCAATACTCTGAAAATAGCCTCCTTGTTTAAAAAAAAAAAAAGGACAATGCTACAATCAACAGCAAAATCCAAACTCAAACTTGCCTGTACCTTTTCTGGTGAGCAGTGTTTGACATTAATGATAGAAAAACTTCTAATGTCCCAAGCAACACTCCTGCCCAGTAGAACCTGAGCTAGGGAGCCAGGGGGAGTATAAATAAAGGGTAGAGCCAAACTCCAGGACCTCCAGGACTTGGGTTGAGCTTGTCACTGGGGGCCTATGTTGGAGGATCCTTCCTCCCCAGGCCCCGGGTGCCTGCTGTCCGGGAAGAGGGAGCCAGAGACCTAGACCTGGTCAAAGTGCCCCTGCGCATCCTCTGGCAGGAAAACCGGAGTTTGTGTGCCTATGACTGGCTCTCTTCTAAACTTGAAATGACTGCTGATGAGCTCGCCGTAAATCAACCACAGCAACGTGTGCAATAATTAGTAAAATAAATGTGTGCTTAAGTATTAATGAAATAAATATTTAGCAGATTATTTGGGATCTTTGTTCTATCCTCAAGTGCTTAAAAAATAATGAGAGGCTTATTAAAACTTTAAACTGTGACTGGGTTTCTTTTTACAATGTCCCCGTCTCCCTAATTCAGAAAAGAAAGGACCTGTGTTCTAAAGAGGGTGGCTTGGCCGACAGAACTGAATCTGGAGACGGTGATCCTGGATGGGGTGGGGGCTGCCTTGATCTGTCAGAATCACTGTCCAGCCAGGGTTCAGTCCTGGTGGGGAAAGCACTCCAGCTACTGAAAAGAAGGGCTTGGAGCAGGGATTCTGGGCCCCACAAGATCACTGGTCAGAACTGAATCCCATCCCAGAACCACACGGCACGCTGCGCCCTGAGGGGCTGCTGCTGCTGCACGGCTGGGAGCTCCAGGAGACCCCTCCCCAGCCCTGCAGGAGGGCTTGGCGGGCACCTGGAAATGACAGCAGCAGCCGTGGGCCGGTGGCTCCCGTGACCCGGGCCTGAGCGTCTGCACCGGGAGGCAGACAAAGGCCCAAGCCTCACCCCTCCTGTCCAGTCAGAGTCAGCCCTGGCCCGGTACCCTCAGATGTGCCTCCTCGTGGAGTCTGGAGAGGCCCCCAGAGGCTCTAGACCAGCACCCACGGACAGACAGTGGCCCCAAGGGGGGTAAATCGCCCCCCACCTCAGGGACTGAGAGGGGCCTTTACACACTGGACTGCGACGTCTAGTTTGCGTGCTGGCTGTAAGCCTCCTGAGGCCAGAGGAGCATCCGCTCATGCCAGGAGCAAACCCTCAGCTCCACCTGTGAGCCCTGCTCTAGTCTGAGCCAGGGGCGAAGAGGCCACAGGCGCCCCTTCACGTGCACGAGACGCCCCGTCTCAATCACACCTGCCTTCCCATGTCCTGGACTGTGGAGAGAGAGATGCTAGGATGGGATGCTCCTCAGCTCTGGGGGGCTAGGGCCATGGCGGGGCCCTCCTGCCTGAAGGAAGACATTCATGAGTGTTCCTGCTGCCTGGGGAGGCCAGACCCCTCGGGGAACCCAACCGCCCAGGCACTCTGGGCACTGGCTTCTTGTAGATTTGAAAACTGCTTCTCCCAGTCAGACAACAAGCCCCTGCTGGTAAATGTGGCTACGCCTGCTGTCCCTATACTGGACGTAGTCACACACAGCATGTATGGGCACACACAGGCACACGTGCAGACACACTCATTCATGCACACACATGCACACATGCTCATTCATGCACACACACAAGCACACTCATTTGCACACACATGCACACACGAAGGCACACACATTCGTGCACACATGTACATGTTCAGGCACACACATGAAGGCACACACAGTGCGCACATGTACACATGCAGGCACACACATTTGTGCACACATGTGCACACACAGGCAAGCACTTCTCATGCTGTTCATTTACTCGAAAGTAAATGGCGCTCCACTAATTTTTTTTCTCTCTCTTTTTTGGGGGAGCATGAAGGATATCCATTCATTTAAAAACCAGTAAATTGAGGAGAGAGAAAGGTCATCACACCCCCTAATGCAGCAGCTGAACTGGGACAAACAAAACAGTGACATTTCAAAACAGTGTTAAGTTAAAAAAAAAAAAAAGCAGGTTCCGTGGGTTATAAAATGATTTTTTGTTTGGGGAAAATGGTAGAGGCAACATGTGTCTGTCATATTGGTGTGAGACCTTCAGACAAGACTTCTGAAAAGATTTCTGCAAACAGGAGACTCCTGCTTTCCTGGTTTTCTGTCTGAAAAAAATCAGAAGGAAAACAGGAGCAGGATGAAAGTAGCATTCACACCCCTAACCCTCAGCACCCCGCTCACCTCTACCCATAATGCACTAAGTGGATGATTAAAAAGAAATGGGGGTTTAACCGCGGGTAAGCGCGGGGTCCCCAGAGCTTTGCAGAGCATCGAACCGTGCGTCTACAGCTGTCTCCACACAAGCCCAACATTCTTTATTTATTTGTTATGAAATATTTATGGGTGTTATGAAAGGTTTAAAATAATGTGTCTGTCGCTCTCTGCCCGCTCTTTCCCTCTTGCCCGCGCGCGGCTTCTAATGCATAAATCATTCGGGGCTCTGGACAGCGGGGCTGCACATTAGGTGGGTGGGGCTGCTGTATCACATTTTTTCTGCCTGAGAGAAAATATCATTCCTAGTAATTTTCTACACTTATACAATCGGCGTTGACAGTAAATAATTGATGTATGAATTTAGGACTAAACTCCAACACAATATGACTTTATGTCAAGGGTGACTCCCAGCAGATTTTGAGCTAAATCATCTTGCAAAATGGGTTCTTTCAGTGGGAGAAAAAAAGCTTTTTGAAATTATTTTAATGGAAAACGGGACCTCGGTGCAGCTCTTCTTTTGATGAGGTCTTGCTTTGCATGGCTGGTAATAAAACTGAGCAATCCACCCATTATGAGATTGGAAGTGTTTCATTTGTGATCACAAATGGATTTTTTTAAAGACTGACACAGCTGTTTTTATTCTACTCATCCTTTTTCTTTTCCCTTTGTGTGTGTGTGTACATGTGTGTGCACGCACACACGTGTGTGCATGTGTGTGCGTGCGCATATGTGTGTGTGCGTGTGTGTGCGTGTGTGCGTGTGTGAGACTGCATTTATATGTGGTAGGCTGCCCTCTGCTTTTCATCTCAGTATCTTCCATAGAAAGTACAATTATGATTTAAATTACAAGCTGGATATGTTTGTGACTTAAAGATATACAACTAGCAGAAAGGCTTCGCATAAAGGACTTCTACGTGCCACCCCTGCAATTAAAACCCTTTTCAGCAGGAGCAGGACAAGCGAGCATCTGATGAAAGCTTTCATCAGATCGTCCAGAGAGAAAGGCTTTGGCTCTACAGCTTCCACTGGAGTCCTGACAAGAAGATCAAAGCAGACAAACCAGGTGAGGAGCCCGGAGTGAGAGTCTCTATTTGCTTTATTCTACTCCGGGGCAACGATGATTCAAAACTACTGGAAATCTTTCTTCACATGATGTCATTTCTGCTGAAACTATGATTCAAAGACTAGAGTTCAAAGTAAGCCCCCTCAACTTTGAAAAAAAAAAGGGATTATTTCTTCTAGTAGTCACATCTGTATAAAGTTTTATTTATTTAATTTTAGACCCATCATTTCTTTTAAAATATTCAGATGCTCATATACTAAATTTAATTACATGTATTATATAAATGAGGAGATACAATAAAATTCAAAACCTCCTGAAAAAAAGTCCCCTGACAGAGTGAGACGCCTTGAGAGTGAGAAGCTGGGGGTCTTTTCCTCCCGGAGGCCCCTGGACTCCCGCTTTCCTCTCTCTCCCTGTTTCTCCCCTAGATTCTCACTCAAGGACCACACGCGCCCCCTTCCTTCTATAGATGGCACTCATGTATCTGTGCTCGACGCTCTGAAGAAATTCCAGGCCAAAAACAGTTCGCAAAATTTCCTTGCTCTTAGGAAAGTGGAGTGATTTCTGATTTAAAATATTCAGATGCTCATATACTAAATTTAATTACATGTATTATATAAATGAGGAGATACAATAAAATTCAAAACCTCCTGAAAAAAAGTCCCCTGACAGAGTGAGACGCCTTGAGAGTGAGAAGCTGGGGGTCTTTTCCTCCCGGAGGCCCCTGGACTCCCGCTTTCCTCTCTCTCCCTGTTTCTCCCCTAGATTCTCACTCAAGGACCACACGCGCCCCCTTCCTTCTATAGATGGCACTCATGTATCTGTGCTCGATGCTCTGAAGAAATTCCAGGCCAAAAACAGTTCGCAAAATTTCCTTGCTCTTAGGGAAGTGGAGTGATTTCTGCAAAACACAACAGATTTTTTAAACAAATTTTAGAGAAGCATTCTTTGCTAGGTTTATTTGATCTATACCTAAGTCAAATCACTCTTCAGTCACAAGTGATTTGAAAATTGCCAACAAATGGGTTTTACGTAACAGATACAGAGGCCCAGCCGTAACGAGTCTGCCCACGGTGTGGGAGACCTGGGTTTGATCCCTGGGTCAGGAAGATCCCCTGGAGGAGGAAATGGCGCTCCACTCCAGTGTCCTTGCTTGGAGAACCCCATGGACGGAGGAGCCTGGTGGGCTGCCGTCTAGGGAGTCACAAAGACTGAGCAGCTGACTCGAACAGGTGTGTTCACTTAACAGACGCTCTGGGCCGACCTCTCAGGATCCTGCGTGCATGCAGGCGTGTGTGCATGCTGGACGTGTGTGTGCACACGCCTGTTTGTGGCTTCTCCAGCATTCAGGAAGCAGCAGCCTGGCCGGGGCTGGCCCGTGGGTGAGGCTCCTGGCGTGGGGCCGGCCACGGGCACAGTGTGGCTGCCTGCCCCTCCTGTGTGCGCGTGTGCGTCCGTGTGTGTCTGCACACGTGCCCCAGCGCTCCGTCCTGGCACGCCTGCTTATGGGACACACTCATTGGCTGAGGTGGGGGGCATGGGAGGAG
>SJXQ01004415.1:368391-380121 GCA_006408695.1 Aepyceros melampus | reverse complement strand
GGCAGGAGGGGTGTCGGGGTTGGGGTCAGAGCCCGCGCAGGTCTGGCCCCCCTTCATGGCTCTGGTGGGTGACCATCGGGAGCTTGGCAGATGTCCACCTCCAAAGGTCCCACCGGCAAGAGACAGGTGTGGCTGAGATCCCGGCCCACAAGCTGGCCGCCAGGCTGGGCCTCATCAGGCGGCGTGGGGCCTGGAGTGGAGCCCTGAGTCCCGGGAAGTGACAGCCCCACTCTCAGCAGCACCGAGGCACCCCTGCTCGAGACCGCCCTTGGCTGCATCGGCCCCAGCACGCTGGGCCTTCCCTGGGGGCTGCGAGTCCTGCCCAAGGATGAAGGCAGCCTGGGTGTGCTCCACACACAGCAGCTCCTGAGAGGACAGCAGGGAGCTTGGGAGCTCGGCCTTCATGAGCAGAACAAGCGCCCCAGGCGGGCTGGCTGCAGCGCGGTGCTGCGTGTCCGCCACCTTGACCAGATCCTGGAGCTCTGCTGACGCGGGCAGCTGCATCCCACTGGGGACCTCTGATCCCTTCCCCGACCAGCAGCCCCAGGGCTGGGCTTTGTCCCTAACTGTCTCCTCTCCAGCACAGCTGCGACACAGGTGAGAGCCACTGGGCCAGGTGCTGCTGGTGGGAAGAAGTGTGTGTGAGTGTGTGCGTGTAAACAGGTACGCATGTGTGTGTGTGTGCACGCATGTACAGAGTGCACGTGAATGCGTGTCTCGTATGTGAATGTATGGCATGCATGTAAGCACGCGTGTGTTGTGTGCATGGCCTGCATGCATGTGAATGCATGTCTCTAGCCCAGGCACCCGTGCATATGTATAGGTGTGTGTGCACGTGTGTATCATGTAAGCACATGTATGCATGTGCACGTGTCTCTGTGCACAAGCATGTGTGTGTGCATGTAATGTGTATGTGTGAGTGTGCCTTTACACACATCACATCTGCGTGTATGAATATGTATATACATGTACGTTCGTGTGTGCACATGGGTATGTGTGCGAGTGCATGTGTGTGGCTAGGCTGCATGGTGTTTGTATAGGTATGTGGGCTTAAAATCGGAAAAGGAGTGCGTCAGGGCTGTGTATTGTCATCCCGCTTATTTAACTTCTATGCAGAGTACATCACGAGAAACGCTAGGCTGGAAGAAGCACAAGCTGGAATTAAGATTCCGGGAGAAATATCAATAACCTCAGATATGCAGATGACACCACCCTTATGGCAGAAAGCGAAGAAGAACTAAAGAGCCTCTTGATGAAAGTGAAAGAAGAGAGTGAAAAAGTCAGCTTAAACTCAGAAAACTAACATCATGGCATCTGGTCCCATCACTTCATGGCGAATAGATGGGGAAACAGTGGAAACAGTGACAGACTTTTATCTTTTGGGTTCCAAAATCACTGCAGATGGTGACTGCAGCCATGAAATTAAAAGACGCTTACTCCTTGGAAGAAAATCTATGACCAAACTATATACATAATAAAAAGCAGAGACATTACCTTACCAAGAAAGGTCTGTCTAGTCAAAGCTATGGTTTTTCTAGTGGTCATGTATGGATGTGAGAGTTGGACTGTGAAGAGAGCTGAGCACCGAAGAATTGATGCTTTTGAACTGTGGTGTTGGAGAAGACTCTTGAGAGTCCCTTGGACTGCAAGGAGATCCAACCAGTCCATCCTAAAGGAGATCAGTCCTGAATATTCATTGGAAGGAGTGATGCTGAAGCTGAAATTCCAATCCTTTGGTCCCCTGATGCGAAGAATTCACTCACTGGAAAACACCCCGATGCTGGGAAAGATTGAAGGCAGGAGGAGAAGGGGACGACAGGGGATGAAATGGTTGGATGGCATCCCCGACTCAGTGGACATGAGTCTGAGTAAGCTTTGGGAGCTGGTGATGGGCAGGGAGGCCTGGCGGGCTGCAGCCTGTGGGGTCGCAGGAGTGGGACATGCCTGAGCGGCTGACTGAAGTGACGCATGCACGTAGCGTCACGCGTGTGCACACAGCTGCAGGCAGAAGTGAGGCTCCCGGGCCCGGGGGTCACGTCGGGCCGCTGGCCCCGGGGCTCCGCTTCTTTTTCCCTCATGTCGTCCTGAGGGTCTTGGTGCTGCAGACCCTCTGAACCAGCCTCTGTGATGGGATCCCTGACCTTGGGGATGCTGGGGTTCCCAGCACCGTGAAGAAGACCTGGGGAGCGCTGTCAGCTGAGACTCTCAGGTGCTGGCCTGTGGGCGTGGCGTGTGCACGGTGGCCTCTGAGGGTCCACACTTCTGTGTGGGAATGCCCCAGCCTTACCACTGACTGACTGACCCGACATCCCATGGGCTTTTCTGGCTAAGACTCTGGAGGCCGCTAAAACGCAAGTGTCTCCGGAAAGTACAACTTACCTAAGGTGCATGGACGTGTGCCAGCCTGCTTGTCAGCAAGGCAGGGCTGCTGCCTGCACAGGTGGGCGGGGAGCCTGGGGCAGGCGTGGGGAGGGAGCCCACTCTGCTGGGCTGCGGGGCTGGGAGCCCCCTCTGCCAGCTTCCTGACTTCGCCCAGCATGGAAACGCCCTGGGAGCAAGGCCCCTACCCCCACGTGTCCACAGAGCACAGCACGCAGCCCGCGGACCCAGGGCAGGGTCACTCTCTACCTCCAACTCCCCTTCCCAGAGGGTGGAGCCGGGCGGGTGGGCAGGGATACCCTCAGGAGCTGCCTGGTGCCATCCGGGGCCACGTCCAGAATCAGGGGTCTGCAGTGACCTCTGGGCCACCCCGTGAGGAGCCAGAGATGCTCTGAGAGCTCGGGGCTCGGGGGGGGACACAGCCTGGTGGTTAGGGGCAGACAACCCCACCCCCGCACACCCCGTGGGAACTCAGGTGCACACCCCGAGGTCTTGGCATGCCCGAGACGTGGCTCTGACCCTCAGCTCCTCAAACAGGAAGAGCCAACAGACATAGGCTGAGCCTTCAGTTCCAGGCTCACAAGCAGTTTGCAGGAAGACAGTCACGTGCCCGTGGGCACAGCCCTGTCTCGCAGCGGGCGGTCTAGCAGGCAGGGCTCCCTGGGCTGTGGGCCCTGTGGGGTGAAGTCCGGGCATCCGGTGTCTCTGCCCAGAGGACGGGGCCGGGAAACCACAGCCGGGCTGAGCCTCCCCATTGCCTCCGAAGCAAGGAGTGGGTGCCCCCAGGTGTGGAGGTCGTGCTGGGCTCTGCAGAAACAAGCCATCGACTGGGCAGACACCACGCAGCCGCCCTGCGGAAGTCTCAGCCAGGGAATCGCACGGAGAAGCAAGAGCCTTAGAGTCACTGGGGGATTTCAGAAGTCGACTTTGCTGCTGAAGGCTTCGAAACATGTAACGTTGAAGGGGCACGTCTGAGGGAAACATCATTAGCAAGAGGTCCTGCCAAGTTTGAAAACCCACCCTGGCTTCCCCGAGCTGGCCCGTCAGGAACTCTTAGTGGACGGTGCGTGAGCGGCGCAGGTGGGCCGTGGGGCTGGGGGCGGGCACCCCCTGCGGACGCCAGGCCTGGTTCTCCTGCGTGACGTGCAGCCCAGTTAACAGGCACAGCCCCGCACGTGCGACGGCCAGGCCCGCCCGGGGCGAGGCCGCGGGAAACTCACAAGAGCAGCGCCAGGCAACGCCGCGGCCTTTAATTCTTGGGAGAACCAATTCAAACAGAAAATGTGATTAGAAATTTGTAAATAGAACCCCGAAAGCGCTCCCTCTGGCACCTGCAAGCGTGTCTTTGATATTTGCTTAACGAATTAGCAAGAAGCCGTTTCTGTAGGTAACGCATCTCAACTCCTGCGAGTTCGTGGCTTGGCAGCCTGTGAAGCTGTCAATCACGGCCCTCCCTGAGCGGGACCCTGTGCCCAGGTCTTCAGCTTGACCCTTTAGAGAGTAAGCCAGGGTCTCCTGGCACAGCAGGCCCTGCGTGATGCCAGCCGTCCTGGCTGCAGGCCTGCCTCCACCCCCAGCAAGGGCACACCCCTGGAGCCATGCCCTCGGGGGTTGTTAGGGGACAGGGGTCCCCCAGGGGTGGTAGTCGTGGGGTTTTCAGTGAATCAGTGATACCAGAGGCAGGACAGATTAAGGTTCTGGTGATCAGGGCTCAAGCGTTGAGGACCTACCCCCCAGGCTACATGGGGGCTGAACCTCAGGTCTGGCGAACTCTCTCTGCAGGGTCATCTCTGGCCAGAGGCCTAGGGAGGAGCCTGGGGCCACCAGTGGCCACCTTGAGCTCATCCTTCCGCAGAGGCTGTCACGGCTTCATGGCCACACGAGCAACGCCCACATGTTGTTTCCTCAAGCACAACGAGCAGGAGAGGCCCATGGTGGGGAAGGTGTGTGCATGTGTGTGTGTGCGGGTGAGCGCGTGCACTCATGAGTGTGTGTGTGTGCGGGTGAGCATGTGCACTCATGAGTGTGTGTGTAGGGCTGCGTCAGCCAGAGATGGTTCACGAGCACCACACAGTCTGTGTGTGTGTGTGTGTGTGTGTGTGTGTGCTCAGCTGTATCCAACTCTGTGCGGCCCCATGGACTTGTAGCCCACCAGGCTCCTCTGTCCATGGGGTTTCCCAGGCAAGAACACTGGAGTGGGCTGCTGCTCCCTCTTCCAGACGATCTTCCCGATGCAGGGATCAAACCCAGGTCTCCTGCCTTGGCAGGTGGGTTCTTAACCACTGAGCCAGATCCTGGCAGCTTTTCTTTAGCTGAAAGGACATTTGAGACAGGGCCTTGGCTGAGCAGGGCCCCTCATGTCACCCTCAGTGAGGAGTGTCCAGTGGAATAGAAAGATTTTTTACAAAGCAAAACATCCACAGCCACAGGTAAAAGATCATCTCAGGCCCTGCCCGGCGCACATCAGGTGCTGGGCGAGAGCCGTCCACCTCCTCCCCGGGGCTGGACCTCAGCCTGCCTCCTCCCCGGGGCTGGACCTCCGTCCGCCTTCTCCCTGGGGCTGGACCTCCGTCCGCCTCCTCCCTGGGGCTGGACCTCAGCCCGCCTCCTCCCTGGGGCTGGACCTCCATCTGCCTCCGTGCAGGGCTGAATCTCAGCCCGTCTCCTCCCTGGGGCTGGACCTCCGCCCGCCTCCTCCCTGGGGCTGGACCTCCGCCCGCCTCCTCCCTGGGCTGGACCTCCGCCCGCCTCCTCCCTGGGGCTGGACCTCAGCCCGCCTCCTCCCCGGGGCTGGACCTCCGTCCGCCTCCTCCCTGGGGCTGGACCTCTGTTCCAATTCCTCCTTGGCTGGACCTCCGTCCGCCTCCGCGCTGGGCTGGACCTCTGTCCGCCTCTGCTCTGGGCTGGGCACAGCTCCGGGGCTGGAGGGGAACCTCAGGGCCTGGAAATCAGCGGGTGACCCGGGGCAGCGCCCTTGCGAGGGCCAGCGGGCTGCCAGGAGGCCGAGAAGCCCCCCTCCCTGAGTCAGAGGGGCAGCAGAGTCCGGCCTCAGGGTGCAGGCTGGAGCAGCAGGTGGGGCTCCGAGGCCACCTCGCTCCTCAGGCCCCAGGGGACCTTCCCACTTCCTCCGAGGACGAATTTGGATCAGACCCCGACGACCACATTCACGAGAGGAACAGAGGCACAGATGAAATAGAGGAGGCTTCACTGTGTCCTCAGCTGGATTTTTTTGCCTAATGCTTATTCCTAAATGAACACCATCTCCTCCACAACTCTTTAATGTAATAAAAATATAGCTCAGGGTCAGGTATGAAATTAATGACACAAATTCAAAGTCGTAATGCTCAGTGGGATGAAACAACTTCAATGAAGAAATAATCAAACTCTGTGACCAGACCCGAACGGAGCAAGACAGATGCGTGCGAACGGTTCCAACAGCAATCTGTTACCAGGGAATTATGGAAACGTAATTATGGAAACATGTATAAAATATTTATTTTTAATAAGATGAATGTCCTATTTCTTAAAAGTAAAATAAAATTAGACTCTTAGCTTATTATCAAAGCCAAGCAACGATGGCAAACACTCCCTCTCTGCAAGGCTGGAAATGCTAATTTTATTATCTTAATTTGTGCTCCTCTGCCTCTTGTCTATTTTGTTCTTTTTAAAGTTGAATAAGTAGCAGTAAGAAAGCTTTGGGGTTTCATCTGTGTGAAGTGAAATGTATGGCACCAAATACTCAGCCAGCTGGGTGCCAGATATCAGATACTTGACAGACCCAGCGATGATGGGACCAGAAAATGTTCCTACAGCTCAAGACTCTTGAAAGGACCTGCTGAGATCGAAGGAGGCTTAGGAGGTGCAAATGTGGGGGCGCCTTTCATGATGTGAACGGCAGGAGTCCTCGGCCACGTGGAGGTGACCCACTCCAGGAAAGTGAAGCTGACCGCGGCGTCACCCTGGAGAGGGGTCGGCTGAAAGAGAAGGAAACCGGCATCACGATCGTGAAGTTCTGTGCTGGGATGTGGCCTTGGCACACGGTGGGCAAGCGGACGGCCCGGTGGGCAGCCCAGGCAGGGGGCGCCACAGAGGTCAGCTGCATGTCCTTGTCACATGTGGCTCTGCAGGGACCCTTGGCAGCTCATTCTCTCATCCTGGGCATCGGAAATAGGCCCGCTCAGACCAGAGGCTCCTGGACCCCCAGAAACTCTCCGGGAACTGTGACCCCACGGTGGGGATGAGCCTTTAGACTAGGGCAGGGGGGCAGCAGGCATTGGTGAGAGATGTGCCTAGCGAGTGGGCTTAAAGTCAGGTCCTGCAGAGCCGTCTGCAGTGGTCAAAGGCCTAAAAGAGCTCAAGCAGGCAACACAGAGGGTAGTTAAAACACACTCACAAAACAGGATAATATGAAGCCAATCAAGGCATATGATTGAGGATATTTAATAAATGGCAAAGTGGTAATTGCATGCTAAATAAAGAAGGCAAAATAAAAAACAGTATGTCTCTGTTTCCTGAGGAATATATTTCCATATGTGCACGGAATATGTATGAATGTACAAGGCACACGCTGGTGTTTCTCTCTTTCTGGCTGTGCTGGGTCTTAGTTGCGGCAGGAAGCCTCCTAGTCGCGGCACTGGGGACCTAGTTCCTGGACCAGGATTCGAACCCAGGTCCCCTGCATTGGGAGTGCAGACGCTCAAACACTGGACCTCCAGGGGCGCCCTCACGGGCATCTCACCTGTGCCTGAACAAGAACAGGAAAACACACTCACACTACACCGGAATGTCTGGTGGGAAAAGTCCTTATAAACGGTCCACCCGGGGTGTATTTTCTTAACCATTTTTCCAGTAAAAAATCCTACGGTGACCGTAGATCCTTTCCATAACTTGAAAAATCATCTTAATAGATGTTATGAACATGTTGAAAGAATTATGGAAGCAGCATGAATAAGTATATTAGCACTCTCTGGCCTCACTGATATCTTTAAAAATTCACAGGTTTGGTAGATAAGAAATGGTGTTTCCCTATTATTTTTTATTAACATACTCACCCACGGACCTGCGGTTGCTATTCTCTTGAGGGAATCTTTCTCTGAGCCGTCTGTCTGAGCTTTCACATCCCAGCTGAGGTCTGAGTGTTTTTTCTTACTGATTCATAAGGGATTTTAAAAATCACGTCTGTTGCAATATTTTCTTGGTGTGTCTGTCACTTACTTTCATATTTAAATGTACAAATGTGTTAATTGCTTATACCGTTGGAAGTATCAATGAGCATTTGTACATTTCTTCAGTACCTTATGTATTGGGAAGTCTTTTTGTATACAAAGATTTAGTGACTAGAGAGTTTTTTTAAAATAGTATTCATGTGGTTGCATTTTTTATGTTTAGCTTTTTAAGCTTTCTTATCATCATTACTAATGATCACTGGTGTTGGAGAAGACTCTTGAGAGTCCCTTGGACTGCAAGGAGATCCAACCAGTCCATTCTGAAGGAGATAAGCCCTGGGATTTCTTTGGAAGGAATGATGCAAAAGCTGAAGCTCCAGTACTTTGGTCACCTCATGAGAAGAGTTGACTCATTGGAAAAGACCCTGATGCTGAGGGGGATTGAGGGCAGGAGGAGAAGGGGGTGACCAAGGATGAGATGGCTGGATGGCATCACTGACTCGATAGACTGAGTCTGAGTGAACTCCGGGAGTTGGTGATGGACAGGGAGGCCTGGCGTGCTGCAACTCATGGGGTCGCAAAGAGTCGGACACGACTGAGTGACTGAACTGAACTGAACCGAATGGTCGCTTTTTGTAGTATCTAATCATCATATGGGTGCGTGAGTGCTGGGTCAGTCAGTCGTGTCTGACTGTAGCCCCATGGACTGTAGTCACCAGGCTCCTCTGTCCATGGGGTTCCCCAGACAAGAATACTGGAGTGGGGCGCCATTCTCTCCTCCAGGGGATCCTCCTGGCCCGGGGTCAAGCCCGCACCTCTTGTGTTTCCCGCGTTGGTAGGTGGGCTCTTTGCCACCAGTGCCACCTGAGAAGTCCCAGTGAAGTGAAAGTCACCCAGTCCTGTCTGCTTTGCAATCCTATGGATCACACCATCCATGGAACTCTCCAGGTCGGAACACTGGAGGGGGGAGCCTTTCCCTTCTCCAGGGGATCTTCCCAACCCAGGGACTGAACCCAGATCTCCTGCATTGCAGGCAGATTCTCTACCAGCTGAGCCACCAGGGAAGCCCACGAATACTGGAGCGAGTAGCCTATCCCTTCTCCAGCGGATTTTCCCCACCCATGAATGGAACTGGTGTCTCCTACATTGCAGGCAGATTCTTTACCAGCTGAGCTACCAGGGAAGCCTGAGAAGCCCCAATAAATTATATATTAAATGTTAATATTCATATCCAGTGGATGTATGGAGAAGGCAATGGGAACCCACTCCAGGGCTCTTGCCTGGAGAATCCCATGGAAGGAGGAGCCTAGTGGGCTGCAGTCCATGGCGTCGCAGAGTCGTACATGACTGAGCAACTTCACTTTCAGTTTTCACTTTCATGCATTGGAGAAGGAAATGGCAACCCAGTCCAGTGTTCTTGCCTGGAGAATCCCAGGGACGAGCAAGCCTGTTGGGCTGCGGTCTCTGGGGTCGCACAGAGTCGGACACGACTGAAGCGACTTTGCAGCAGCAGCAGCAGCAGCAGTGGATGTAACTATTTTCTTCACTCATATATTTTGGCATAAAAACTAAACTTCAATAATTAAAATATATTTAACAGTATTCCATATTAAATAATCTTTCCTTACCCAAAAAAAAAAAAAAAAGGTAGGGGGGGGAAGGGAGGGAGAGAAAAGCTATTTGCTGTCATTTTATTTCAGATCTTTTGGAAACATTGTGTCACACTTACCTGGAAAATTTTCCCCAAGGTGATTCCTTAAATTGATGCAGCCTGCAAACTTTCAGAGTCTCTGCAAACTTTCAGAGTCTCTGCAAACTTTCAGAGTCTCTTTTGACTCAAATTCTTCTACATCTTTCCATCTACATCAATAAGAAAGCCTTTCCTCACGGGCCTACTCATATTGTTTGATTTTTTTTCTCTGTTTGATAAATTGGCTTACCTTCTCCCCGTCTCATCCTCTAAATGATGGTTTCCATTCCACATAAACCCAGGGGTCTGGTGACACTGCACACGCGTCTGCACTCAGCGTCCTGCGGTGAGGTCTACTCCGTTTCTTCAGCTGATTCTTTGTCAAACAATTGACCGAAACTTGCTCCATTTCCTGTGTTGCCTCACTGCTGACTCGCGGCAGTGTGTTGGCCGCAAGGTATCCAGCTCCTGGAGTTAATGCAGCGCAGTCCTATATCCTGCACCCTCATGACCGGATTCTCCTGAAAGAAACACCAGCTGACCCCAACGGCAGGGTGGGCTGGTGGCAAGGGAGGGAGCACTGGGCCTGGGGCTCCCCGAGTCTAGGCGCGGCTGGCGGCCTGCCTGTCCTCACCCTTCGGGGACGCGGCCGGAGGACACACTGTTGGTGATTCCGATGGCCTGGTTTGGTTTGAGGCAAATACTCCTCATCAGGTTAAACACATGCTCTTCAATAGTGCTTTAGAATTTGTGATGTATGCTGAGTATTGCTAATTACTAATATTAACATGTTATTATCCTGCATAATTAATACGTAACAATGTCAGTGAGGGCCAACACTCCGACATCCACTGGTGTGATCATAGGCCTTCCTTAACCTATTAATGTGACATTGCATATTAACAGATATATTACCCAATTAAACCTTTCGCTTTTTAAGAATTAATTTCAATTCTTTTTAGTTTTTTCTTCCAGTTTTATTGAGAAGAATTGACACACAGCACTGCATAAGTTTATATACAACATAATGATCTGACTTAAATGCATCATTAAATAAGCCGCCTTACTTTTCTTTGCTAAATCAGTTTTGATTTGGGTGGAATTTCATTTACTTGTAGCATTGCACGCAGTTATGTGCTGCCCAATACCTAGCTCTCTGAAACACTGGATGTGAGCACATGTGTACATACCGCTGGGCATGACCTTGGGGGACCTCCTGGGGGTGACGGGGATCATGGAAGCCTGGCGTGCTGCAGTCCGTGAGGGCACAGCTTGGTGGCTGAACAACAGCTTTAGGATAAATAATAAAATATGCAATACTCTTTGCTGTAAGTGCCACATAAGCAATCGACTCTAGGGTCGCTTTATGGGATTTGCTAAACCCTTGACTCTGCAGCCAACCTCTGGTTGCAACGGGCCGTGGGCTTCAACGCTGATCTGTGTCAGAAGCTCACTGTCCTGCCAGCCGTGTGAGCAGACCTTCGCGGGTGAGAGTTCTCACAGACGGGAAAGATCTCACCTCCCCTTTCTGGGCTGCTCACAATAAAATGGCTGACGGCCTGGCACGCTTGTAAGTTTATACGCATTTTTAACTTTTTCTCCGTCACTTACCAGTCTAGATGGTCAGTCACACAAAATGGTAAACCGGAGCCCTACTCGGAGCTTAGCCAGGGACTGTGGTATGAACAGTCCCTGGGATGGAGGCTGACCTCACACTGTCAGCAGGGACGCAGAATACAGCTAGGGGGTCACAGTGGTCACCCCAGGCAGAGTGTCCTCTACACAAGAGCATGCATGATGGCAAAGTAATTAAGAAGCGAGAGGTTTCAGGATTTCCTCTTAAACGTAATTCACTTCAAGTTTACATAATTTGCTTTTTAATAATGGTCATTTTCCCAGCGGGCTTGCCAAACTCCTGACAGTTTAGCTGTTGGCTCTCTCATGCACGCTAAGCTGCTCCAGTCGTGTCCGACTCTGTGCAGCCCCATGGACTGGAGCCCGCCAGGCTCTCTGTCCACGGGATTCTCCAGGCAAGAACACTGGAGAGGATGGCCATGCCCTCCGCATAAACGGCAGTGAATTCACGCTTGAGGCAGAGTCACGCCTCCTTTGTCACGTTTCCACACCCAGATTTCTGTTATTGTGAGTTGAATTGAGCAGCTTGTCTGTTTTTTGTTTGTATGTTTGTTTTAGCTCTCTTGTGATTTATAAGGTACTGAAAGAAACTGCTTCTCGAAATTCTGATAGCGTTAGCCAATAAATTTACTTTGCCCTAGAAACTGCTATAGAAATGACTCTTTGATTTTTTAAATTCCATTCATCAATACTAGTCCCCTCAAAGTTCCTTCACCTTGAATTAATTTCAGTCATTTTTACTTCCCAGAGAATTATAAATTGTACTGGTGTTTCCAAATTATTTTCTTTAAAAGCCTCCCTTATAACACTTTCAGAGCATCCTGCACGCTCTCTGACTGCCCCCCACCCCACCCTGCCTGC
>SJXQ01004415.1:320693-361418 GCA_006408695.1 Aepyceros melampus | reverse complement strand
ACCAGGAGCCACAAAAGCCGGGCTGGCCACATCATCAATCACCGCTGACAGTCGCCTTCAGTTTGTTTGTTCCACTCTGCATAATAAGTGATCGGATCAGGTTTAATTAGGTATTGGGTAATCAATCATTGCCAACGAGGCAACCCGGCCTGGGATCTAGATGCAGGAAAGGAGAAGGGAAGAATAAAGCCCAGCACCTCGTCTCACGTGCAGGAGCACCCAGCACCTCGTCTCTCGTGCAGCAGCACCCAGCACCTTGTCTCACGTGCAGGAGCACCCAGCACCTCGTCTCCGTGCAGCAGCACCCAGCACCTTGTCTTGCATGCAGGAGCACCCAGCACAGCCTCGTGTCGCGTGCAGCAGCACCCAGCACCTCGTCTCGCGTGCAGCAGCACCCAGCACCTCGTCTCGCGTGCAGGAGCACCCAGCACAGCCTCGTCTCACGTGCAGGAGCACCCAGCACCTCGTCTCACATGCAGGAGCACCCAGCACAGCCTCGTCTCACGTGCAGCAGCACCCAGCACCTCGTCTCGCATGCAGCAGCACCCAGCACAGGTGCGCGCCCTGCGGCGCGTGACCGCCTGGCGGACCAGGCACGTCGCGAGAGGCACGGAGCAGTCACTCACGTCCGGGCAGCCAGCTCCCACAGCGTCGGTGACATTTTGCTTGAGCTGCATAATTGCTTTTCAATATAATATAATATGCAGACCTGAGGGAGGAAGGGAAAGCAATCAAATCACGCCCAGCCCCTCCTCCCGTGGACATCTTCAGAGGTGACCAGACACTGTCGTTCACTGCAGACCTGCTCAGCGTGGAGCTGTGATGCCATGTGGGTGAGGGGGCCTTGGGGGCTTGCCGTTCAGTGCAGGGGCCTCAGAAGACCCTGGCTTGGCATTTAGTCACCAGCTCTGAGAATCTCGGGCGCATGTCTGGAGCCGGAACTTCCCCTATGGCTCCGCAGATCCGTCCACAAAGATCAGAGACCTGAACTGTGGGTGACTCATTTATTCATTCGGAAGCTGTGCCGAGCCTCACAAATACACATAACAGGGAGCAGCGCTGAATTCATCATTCAGAGGTCAAAGGTTATGTTTATTCTCGTATGAATCTAATTAGACACAAAGGCAATGAGGTCTATTATGAACCTGGGGACTCAAGCGTTCACTGAGGGTCAGCAGGCAGACCCTGGAGGTCCTCGCAAAGCACTGTGCCAGTGGTACGTCCAGCTGCTTCTTTGTGAAATAAAATGGTAACACCCATCCTGATGCTGGTTCCTTCTGCACGAGAGGAATGGAAGCCTCCAGCTCCTGGGAGATAGACCCCTGGGCTTCCCTTGAGGGATGGTAGGGGAGGCATCTCTCTCTTCTCTCCTGTCCTTTCCACACTGTTGGCAGGATCCTCCCCCACTGTAACACATTCACACACTCACCCGTAAATAGGGCAGTTGTGTCACAGGTAGATCAACAACTCTTGATTTGATGGAAGTTTCTGAGTGAGTGAGTGAATGTATGGATGGGTGTATGGACGGAAGAATGAATGGGTGGATGAATGGATGGGTGGATGGATGGATGAATGGGTGGATGAATGGATGGGTGGATGGATGGATGGGTGTATAGGTGGATGGATGGGTGTATAGTTGTATGGATGGGTGGATGGATGAATGGGTGGATGGATGGGTGTATGGATGGGTGGATGGATGGGTGGATGGATGGATGGGTGTATGGATGGATGGATGAATGGGTGGATGGATGGATGGGTGGATGGATGGCTGGATGGGTGGATGGATGGTTAGATGGGTGGGTGGATGGATGAATGGGTGGATGGATGGGTGGATGGGTGGATGGGTGGATGGGTGGATGGATGGGTGGATGGATAAATGGGTGGGTAGGTGTGTGGATGGGTGGATGGGTATGTGGGTGGATGAGTAGGTAGTTGGATGAGTAGATAGTCAGTGTATAGGTGAGTGATGGGTAGGTGGGTGGGTTGATGGGTAGGTGTGTAGGTGGGTGGGTTGGTAGACGGATGGTGGGTGTGTGGATGTGTGAGTGTGTGAGCAGATGAATGAGTAGATGAGTGGGTGGGTGAGTGGGTGAGTGGGTGAATGAGTGACGGATGGATGAGGGGGTGGGTGTGCGGTGCTGCTGGTCTGGAGGGGGCTTGCCTCCACGTCTCTGCATGAGGCATTGCCTGCCATGGAGTGACACTTCAGTGAGGAGTGGGTCAGTGACTCATGGTGTGTCTTTGAGGATGGAGGGATGCTACCCATCCAACTGCCCCTCCTCACTTACACAAAAGGGAGAAACAGGCCCTCCTGGATGAAGTAACCAGTTGAAATAAGTGTCAGAATCTCTGGTTTTGATAGTTCAGCGTAACCACTGTGCAGAAGCAGCTGCTGTCTTCTGGGCAGCTGCACACAGCGAGCACAGTGGAGGCTGCGAGCAGCTGCTGCTTCCCCAGGAGTCTGACCACTGGGGCCAGAGGCTCCGCAGCAGGTCGGCCCCCTCCCCCTTGGCATGCCCTGTGCTCTCTCTGTGGACCCCCTGCCACCCCCTGCACCCGGCCCGCAGTCTGGGCGCCTCTGCTCCCCTCCCCTCCCCCAGCCCCTCACACTGGAGCCTGTCCCTTCACACACAGTCATGGACGCTTGTTTCTCTGCAGCCAGCTGTCCTCCCCTGTGGAGAAAGGGTGAATTTTAGACTGAGATGCTCAGGAGTGTGTTTGGGGTGAGGTGGTGAGCGCTGCCCCTCCTACTATGTGCAGAGTAGGGGGCATGGGGTGTGTCCCGGGGTCTTTGGGGTGTGTCCGGGGGTCCATGGGGTGTGTCCGGGACACATGAGGTGTGTGTGTCCTGGGGTATATGGGGGGTGGGTGTATGGGGTGTGTCCGGGACACGTGGGGTGTGTGTGTCCTGGCGTATAAAGGGCGGTGGGTGTATGGGGTGTGTCCAGGACACATGGGGAATGTCCTGGGGCCCCTGGGGTGCACACAGTACATGGAGGGTGGGGTGTGTGGGTTCCTAGGGCCCAGCTGTCCTCCCCTAGGGGTGCAGGCCAAGCCAGCTGGCAGTCCTTTCACCTGGAGACGTGGGTTGGCACTGGCTGGGGATGAGGAATGCGGGTCAGGAAGGCAGAGCCCCCGCCCCTTCTGGGCTCTGTGGGAGAGCGGGCCCACTGGACCAGGGCAGGTGTGCCTTAAGGCGCCCAGCGGGCAGCTCCAAGCCCCTGCCCTGCTCGTCTACTGCTCACTTGTTTTCTGGGGCACGTGACCGAGGAAGGGGGAAGGACTCCTCTCCCTTCTGTCTTTGGAGCCCCTGTCCTTTAATCCCAGATTAGCTGCAAGCCCCCATCTCGACTGTCAAGGCCCACTGACGTTTCTCCTCTGCAGTAACAGGGGAAGGGCTGGAGCCTGGGGGATGCATCACTTCTCCGGGGAATCACCCTGTCCAGCACATGCGCTGGGGAACCGACCCCCCCGGTTAGCCCTTTGCTCCTTTTGTTGCGTTTTGTATTTAACAAGAAGAGACAGGGTGGAAAGAAACTGCGCTCCAGAGGGGGTGGTGGAATCTCACATGGCTCCTGCCTGGACCTCAGAAAGGCTGGGTTTCCAGGTCCCCCAAGCAGCCGCCCCTTCTGCCTCAGACTTCACACTCCGATCCCAGGACGTGACCTGCCCTGATGAAACGATGCTGTGTTTATTAAGGGCAGGAGCCCTAATGGGGTGAGCACAGGGATTAGGTGGATGGTGGGAAGGTCAGCGGTTCAGGACAAAGGACAAAGCTGTGCTCGTACCTGCAGGCCCCTCCTTGGTAGGAAAAGCCCAGACGACTGGAAGCTGAGGGTCTTTCTGCGCCCACGCCTGAGTCTCTTCCTGGAAGATGCCCTCTCACGTGGCTGTGACTCACTCTGCAAGAGGCCGCCCGCTCCCACCAGGGGTGCGGGGACGTCATAACAGACTGTCCCCTTGGCATTGAGGAGGCCTGGGGAGTCTGATGGGCAGGGAGCTCCTGTTCTGCGATACTCGGGGATCGAGATGGATTCCCAGTGGGAACAGCGGAGTGAAGGGCCTCTGAGTGGCACACCCCACACAGTGGCCATCAGGATGTGCAGCTCGGTTTTCCCTGGAGCCGCAAGTGCTGAGACCAACCTGCTGCTGCTGCTGCTGCTGCTAAGTCACTTCTGTCGTGTCCGACTCTGTGTGACCCCAGAGACGGCTCTAGAGCTGAGGGTACAAGTCTCCCTACCAGCTGAGGGGCAGCAGGTACATGTCCCTGTGTGGGAATAGAAGCTGGTGACCCGGGCTCAGAATGCGGGCGGACCGGCCCAGAGGCCAGGCAGGGCTAGTCTGGCCTTCAGGACCAGTGGGGTATCGGGCAGCCCAGAGGCAGATGTGGCTCTCAGCCTGTGGGTGTCAGTGACTGGTGCGCCCCCTCCCCATGGAGCCTGGTCCAGGGAGAGGTGACACTTACCACCCTGGGACGCAGAGTGGGGTCTGACTGCTCAGTGAAGAGGCCAGCATGCTCCTTCCTGCATGGCCGCCTCTCTGCACTGGCCCCTCAGGGACCCACCACCCCTGGAGAGGAGGAAGACCCTGGGGGCCGATCACGGTGATTCCAGAAGGCTGGACGAGGACCACAGGGTCACAGATAGACCCCCACGAGGATGGACTTTTCCAACCAAATGAAGCATTTGGAGATGAGAGTGGAGAGATGGGAGGCTGTGCCCAGTGGAGGTGGCAAATCCCCAGGGTATCTCCCGAGAGGCCTCGGCAAGGAGAAGGAAGAGACAGTGAGGCCCCGGAGCAGCTGCCTGCCTTGTGAGGAGCCCCCAGGTGACCCTCTGCATGTCTCTCCACCCTCCCAAGGAGTTCAGAGCTCCGGAGCCCCCGATCATGGGGGAGGGGTGGGGTGAGGAGGTGGGTTCGGTCAGGCAGCAGCAATTACATCATGCAGTGTAGTTACAAAGGCATCGGTGAGGCTCTGCTAGGAACATGCAGGACAGAGTAGATGGTGATAACCGGCCTTTTGAAGCGTGCGTGGGGGCTTTCTGCTGTGATGGAGAGTTACGCAGGGTTCAACAGTACAGGGACATAGCCCAGGCTTCTGCTGCCGCCGCCCTGACCTCCACCTCCTGTTTCTCTCCCTCCTGCTGCCCAGCGGAGAGGCCGTGGAGGAGTCAGGAGTGTGGGGAGCGGCTCCAGCCACTCCTCACAGATGGTCCAGGAAGGCCTGGGGCTGTGGGGTCCTGGGCCCCAGCAGAGAGTGCACTGCACACCAACACGGGAGCTTCGGGCTCTGCCCCAGGCAGGGCCAGCGAGGGCTGGTGGAGCGTCTGCCAGCCCTCACCCACCCCTTTAGGGGAGCGTGTCCCAGCTGAGCCAGGCCCAGGCTCCTGGCCACTCAAGGTGTGAGGATGGAGGAGTGCACGGAGGAGAGGGCTTGCTCCGGCCTTGAGAACTGCGCTCAGTGAAGCCCCTTCCAGGCACGCGGAGCCCAAGGCAGAGCCCACGGCCTCGCAGGGCTACGTCTTTACATCACCCTCCTGCGTCCCTGATGGAGACCCACAGATTGCTGGTAGCAGATGGGACAGTTCACTCACTGCAGCATGGATAAGAGGCAATGAGGGGTGTCTTTAATATCCAAAGCGTTGAATTTTCCCAGCAAGGCCATTTTATTTTATCACCTCAAAAAATTTTGACCTAGGCCCTAAAATGGATTAAAACAGATCGAAACTTGAAATGCCTGTCATTGTGAAAATGTGTGTCTGCTTCCATCTGAGAAGTTACAGAGCACAGCTGATGGGGGTGTGGGGGAAGGTGGGCCGGAGCTCCAGCATCTG
Organism: Aepyceros melampus; assembly: GCA_006408695.1. Lineage (NCBI taxonomy): Eukaryota > Metazoa > Chordata > Mammalia > Artiodactyla > Bovidae > Aepyceros > Aepyceros melampus. The sequence continues at coordinate 355,584 of SJXQ01004415.1, read as the reverse complement.
AGTCTCTGATCCAGGGCTGGTTTAGGCTCAGGAAACATCATCATGAAGGTCACCTCCCCAGTTGGTGGTCTTCATCACAAACACAGCCCCCTTCCTCCTGACAGACACAGTTCATATGGATTAATGTGCCTGGGGCAGTGGCCTAGAATGCCAGGTTGCGACGGCGCAGGAATGGCCAGGAAGAGCTACCCCGCGTCTGAGGTCAGTGGCGGCTGGGAGGAGCTACCCCGCGTCTGAGGTCAGGGATGGCAGCCGGGAGGAGACACCCCGCATCCGAGGTCAGTGGTGGCCGGGAGGAGACAGCCCGCTTCCGAGGTCAGGGAGACGGCCGGGAGGAGCTACCCCACGTCCAAGGCCGGTGGCAGCAGGGAGGAGACATCCCACGTCTGAGGTCTGGGGTGGCCAGGAGAAGCCACCTCGCCCCCGAGGCCAAGAGCGGCAGCTGAGAGGAGCCACCCACGCCCAAGGCCAGGGCCAGTGGCAGGAGGAGCAACCCAAGGAGTGGTGGCTTGGCAGGCACAGGAGGGCCTAGAGGAGCTATCCTACGTTGAAGGTCAGGAACGGTGGCGGTAAGGAGATACCCCTCGTCCNGTTTGAGCAAGCTCTGGGAGACAGTGGAGGACAGAGGAGCCAGTCCATGGGGCCACAAAGAGTCAGACGTGACTTAGCAACTGAACAACAATAACAAAATACACACACACACACACACTTCTGGGCATGTCTGAGGCTGTTTCTGGAAGAGATGAGCATTCGGATGGAGGGGGCTGAGTCCAGGTCCCCCTCACTAATCCACGTGTGGGGGCCTCATCCGATCCATGGAAGTCTGAGCAGGACGGGAAAGTGGAGGAGGGGGCCTACTCTCATCTGAGCCCAGGCACCATCTCCTCTTGCCCTTGGACATGACTGCCTGATCCTGAGGTCTTTGGACTCGGGGGGACTCAGACCAGCTGCCCTCTGGGTCTCGGGCCTTTGAGCTTGGAGGGAACTGCACTCTTGCTTTCCTGAGTCTCCAGCTGCAGAGGCGGAGGTGAAACTTCTCAGTCTCCGTGCCTGTGTGGTTCAGTTTCTAGACAGTATCTTGTCTTGTATGTTGGTTCTGTTCCTCAGGATAACCCTAGTACACATGTGTGTGTCCAGTACAGATCTTCCCTGACTGAGGATGAGGCTGTGTCCTGATAAAACCATCACAATCTGAAAATATCACTGATGCGAAAGGTAGTGCGTACACTCAACCTTCTGAAGATTATAGGTTAGCTCCAACCACCTAACCCGTGCTCAGAACACGTACATGAGCCTGCAGTGGGGCAAACTCCTCCAACACAAAGTCTGTCTTATAATCAAGTGTTCAACAGCGCGTGGCATTGAATGCGGCCCTGAAAGTGGAAAACAGAACGATTGTCTGTGTAGAGTGGCTCTAAGTGTGTCCGTTGCCCCCAAGCTGGGGGCAAGTGGTGGCCGCTGCCCAGCATCTGGAGAGTGTCATTCCAGTGTCACCAGCACAGGAAAAGGAGAAAAATTAAAAAATTGAAATACAGTTTCTACTGAATGAGCAGTCATTGGAAGGACTGATGCTGAAGCTGAACCTCCAGCACTTTGGCCACCTGATGCGAAGAGCTGACTCATTGGAAAAGACTCTGATGCTGGGAAAGATTAAGGGCAGGAAGAGAAGGGTACGACAGAGGATGAGATGGCTGGATGGCATCACCGACTCGAGGACACAAGTTTGAGTAAACTCTGGGAGTTGGTGATGGACAGGGAGGCCTGGCATGCTGCAGTCCATGGGGTCCCAAAGAGTCAGCTAATGACTGAGCAACTGAACTGAACTGAATTGATCTGAATGAGTATCACCTTCACACCATCATAAAGTCAAAAATCACCCAAGTCCAGCCGTAAGTTGGGGACAACCTATATATGTCTGTGTGTATGTATACTCACTTGCAGAGCTTAATATTTAATCTATAATGACTCTTCTCTTATAAGATTAAAATTGTTTTTCAGTTTCCTTTTAAATTTTGAGTTAACTGTAGATGTGCATGTAGCTTTGAGAATTCACAGAGATCCTGCAAATGTTTCACCAAGTTTTCCCTGCTGGTAACATCTGCCTTCATGAAAGAGCGATGCTGCAGTCCGGGCATCACCATGGGGGCCATCCACAGGCCTCATTCAGAGCTCACAGTTCACCTGCCCTCGTGTGTGTTTATCCTAGGTGGTTCTATCACACTCACAGTGTAACTCCGATCAACACCAGCTCAGTCTGGATACAAATCCGTAACCGCACGAGAATCCCTGGGCTAACATCACCACGGCCACGCCCGCCCCTCCCTTCTTCCCAGCCTCGGCAGCCCTGAAAATCGTCTCCATCTTTATTTATTTATATGTCACTTTAAGCATCGCCTAAAGTGGAATCGTGCAGGATGCATTGAAGTGGGATTTTTTTCACTCGACGTGACAGTCCTGAGATCCATCCCAGTTGCCGTCAACCCCAAGGAGATCGGGGCTGGAGGGACCTCAGGATATTATGAGCATGGACCCGATGGAGACCTTGCCCCCCGTCTCCTTCTGTGAGGGGCTACAAATAAAGCTGCTGTGAACATCCACAGGCAACTCTGTGTGAACACTGTTTTCACTGCTTGCAGATAAATGCCAGAAAAGAGAACACAAGTGCTGGGTCCTAGGCTGTGTGCCTCCTGCCGGGGCCCGCCGGGTGCAGTTCCGGAAAACCTGCACCTTCCCCACATCCCATTAGCTCGGGAGCCAACCTGCTTCTCAGACGCACGTCAGCATTCACCACTGTCCCTACCGTTGGTCCGATGAACCACACTGAACATTAAGAGTCTCCTGAAAAGTGAAAGCTGTGCCTGTATGCAGCGTCCCCGGTGGCTCAGAGGTTAAAGCGTCTGCCTGGAATGCAGGAGACCCGGGTTCGATCCCTGGGTTGGGAAGATCCCCTGGAGAAGGAAATGGCAACCCACTCCAGTACGCTTACCTGGAGACTCCCATGGAGGGAGGAGCCTGGTAGGCTACAGTCCACGGGGTGGCAAAGAGTCAGACACAACTGAGCAACTTCACTTTCACTTTCTTTCATGCCTATCTGTAAACACGGACCTCTGTCTAAATCTAAACTGAGGTTCCCAATAATCAGTGATCATTTACAATTAGCTAAACAGCAGGTCAACCTGGTCAGGAGAAGATATGAGCCAGCATTTGGCTTCTCGAAGAAAGAAGACTACACCAGGATCTTCACTTTCCATTTATTTTTCTGATGAGAAAGAACATTTCCTTCCAGATGGTAGGCCCCATGTTGGACTCAGAACATCTCTGCTTGAGCGTGTGCCCCTCTTATTATATGCCCTCAGCATCTTCTGGGCCAGCTGTCTCCACCATCACCTGGGGATGTGGGAGGGGTGGGCCGAGGCCTCTGAAGGCCTCGACCCCCCAGGGGTGCCTGGGGTGGATTTAGTTACATCCAGGAACCTTGGAACTTGCAGGAATTTAAACCACTTGGTGGACAAGTCCATCCTGGAGGCACAGAGCAGGTTCCCCTCGCCTCACCTGGCAGTCAGGTGGAGCGTGGCCCCAGGGTTTCGCTCCCCAGGCCCCTGAGGTTTCTAAACAGGGTTTCCAAGCCTCCTTTGAAGGCCTCCAAGAAGACGCCTCTCTTCAGCTCACTGTCAGCAGGCGGCGGTGTCCACACGTCTGGAGTGTTACAGAAAAAAGCCGATTCTGACTCCACACTGGAACTGTTTCTTTGACTTGCTTTCCTTGCTGCTGTTATTATAATCAAAACCCTGCCCCTGGGCCTGACTGGTAAACTAAAATGCATTTGTTCAGGACCTTGTCCACTTGCAGATGGTAAGAAGGAGGAAATTCACACATCTTCTGCCTGAGGCTTGCCACTTGAGGAAATACTTGCACGACTGATGGCTCTTTCTATTTAACTTCTTCACCACCTCTCCTTCTCTATTTTGCCTTTTAACTTTACTTCCTCACCTCCCTCACCTCTGTTTTGTAAAAGAACCTGGCATCCAGACTGCGTAGGACAGTTATTTTGAGACGTTAGTCTGCCACCTTCTTTGTCAATCTGCTTTTTGAATAAAGTCGTTTTCAAAATTGTGTTCTTTTCGGCAACAAACGCCTCATCTCCCAGATTCACTAGCCTCTTGTACAAGCTTAGACTTGGTAACAGGATGGCCATGGGTTGGTGTCTTGGAGGAAAAGTGGCCTCAGAGGTCCTTTACAAGGCCCATCTAGGTGTCTGCTATAGGTCTGTGGATCAGATCCGGTCAGATGGAGCTAGAAATGGTTCAAAAACCGCTCCTCAGCACAAATCCACACACTGGGGATTTTCCTTGTGAAACCCAGGCTTCCCCTACTGGGCTGGCTCCCTGAGCTGTGAAGAGGCTGGGCCCAGGGCAGGGCCATGGGACGGCTCCTGGGCAGCAGGAGGCGTTGGCCATGGGTTGGCTCCTGGGCAGCGGGCAGCGTTGGCTGTGGGATGGCTCCTGGGCAGCGGGAGGTGTTGGCTGTGGGATGGCTCCTGGGCAGCAGGCGGCGTTGGCTGTGGGATGGCTCCTGGGCAGTGGGTGGCGTTGGCTGTGAGATGGCTCCTGGGCAGCGGGAGGCATTGGCCATGGGTTGGCTCCTGGGCAGCGGGAGGCATTGGCAGAGCATGGAGTGGCCACGGCTATTGTTTGATCAGGAATGAAATCTGCCAAGGTGACAGCAGCCGGCTCTGCCTGCCTCTCCGAGCTGGTCATTAAAAATGGAGCAGGGCAGGACAGCCCCGGAGGCCCGTGTTTTTCGCAGATACAAGAGAGAGACAAGTTCACGGCGTGTCACCAGCAATATTCATTCGTGTTTCCTCTTCAGACCAGCTCTGCGGCCTCCTGGCCGGAGCAAGGATGCCATCCTAAAGACAATCAAAGGACCTCTGAGGATTTCCCAGGTGGAGAGGGTGAGGGAGGAGGTGGGAAGACCTCATCACTCTCTGCTCCTTGGGGAAGGGGCTGTCTTTTGCGGGGTAGGGTTTGGGGGGTCTGCTCCAAGCATCCTTGGAAAAGAAGGTAGCCTGGTGCCATGTGATGGGGACCTTGGTTCTGCATCAGGGTTTTGCTTTTTAATAATAGATGGATGCAAGCAGCTTGGGCATGCCAAACAAATTCTCTGCACAAAAACTCAACTGTCGGAACGAGGCGCATCTGCCCACTGAGCGCACTCAGGGAGAACGTACCCACTGGCCATGCGGCCTGGGATGGAGGCCCCGCCTGCCGGTCTCATGAATGTTTAGTAAGGATCTGTGTTCCTGACGCTGCAGACAGGAGCAGGAGCTGCGGGGCTGCCATGTTGGAAGCAGCTTCTCAGGGAGGAGGTGGGCTGAGGGTCTGTAGGCATTTCCGTGGTAGGGTGGGCCTGAGTCACTTTGTGAAGCCTGGAAGCCTGGGAGCAGCCTGGCTCTAGGCCAGCTTTCTGTATATGAGCCCTTCCTTGGCTTGTCCCGGAAGAGGCCAGCTTTCTTCATATGAGCCTTTCCTCGGCTTGTCCTGGAAGAGGAGAAGTTTTCATGTGCCGTATCCTGATTTATTCTTGGGCATCTTTGCCAAAGAGCAAGATCGGTTTGCCCACCCTCCCGAGTGCAGCCTCAGGGAACTGCCGCCTCTCTCTGTGGACAGGCTGAGTCCCAAGAGGCTCAGAAAACTGCCTTCAGGAGCTAAGGTGTGGAGACGAGACCTGAGAGTCTTCAAGGTCCACCCCAGGCCTTGGCAAACGACCTGGGCACTGGGCCAGGCTTGGCCTTGGTAATCTTGGGGAGGCTGGCCCGTGGCTACCCTCACCAGGACCACAGAGGGAGACTGGAATCCGTGAGAAATTGTACCTGGATCCTAATGAGTTCTGTTCATGCAGGCCAGTTCATGCACCTCTGGGTCATCGTTTAAGGGGAAGCTCTCCGGTCAGCCTGAAGGCTCAGGCAGAAGATACGAAGAGGCGAGCAGGCAGGTGACCGGCCAGAACAGGTGGGGGTTATTTTAAATGCCTTCCAAGAATCTGACAGGCAGAGTGGAAGGACGGAGTGACCTTCTTCTCGGGTGGTCTTCGGGAGCCTCCGGTGTGTTCGGGCCCCAAACGCGCACACACACTGATGCATCTCCCGTCAGGCTGTCTGGCGCTACCAACACATGCTAACCTCTGAGGACTGCTGAGTGCAGTGGGCTGGAGTGGAAACTCCTCCCACCTCCACGGGCCAAGTTTGGGGTCCTTTTAAAACACAGATTCTTCCTTTTTTTGTCTTGTGTTTCTTTCTTTGCTTTTTGCAGACACAGCGGGTAACACAAGGGCTCCATCAAGAGGGCTGGACTCCAGCATGGAGGCCGCCTGGAGGCTGCCCGGCTGGACGGGAGATGGGATGATGGGTTCCCAGGACCCCCAGAGAGCGTCTCCCCGGAACCTAACTGTGCTCAAGCCTGCGACCCACCCTTTCCTCGCTCTGCAGGGGCTTCTGCCTCCGCCGACAGAGGAGCCTGCCCAGGGTGACACCTGGCCTCACAGCAGGCTTGGGGTGATTTCCCCTCCTTTCCTGGCTCCTGGCGGCCAGGGCGGGTCAAGGGGGTGCCTGTGATCAGCAGGAGCAGGGACCATGGGTGAGCTCGTGGGCAGAGTGTGGTGGCTTTGGATGCTGAGAAACAGCCCAGGCTGTGTCCCAGAAGCTGGCCAAGCCCCCAGCAAAGGCAACCATGCTTCTGCATGGTGTGGCTGTCCCAGGGAGCTGGCTGAGTCCTGCTGCAGTCTCGGGAGCTTGTGGCCTTCATCTCAGGAGGCCTCTGCCCCTACAAGGCTGCACCTGGCTCACTAGAGTGTGGGGAACTGCCGGCCCCAGACCAGGGGTGCGGGCCCTTAGCTGATCAGAGAGGCACCTTCCGTGTGCATTCGGCCTGGCTGCCCTACAGCCACCCCGCCCCGCCCTGCTTCCTGGTGTGAGCCAGCCTGCCTGGAGCAGGGGCTTCCCAGACCCCAGGGGCTGCTTTCTGAGAAGCTGGCCGTTAAAGGCGGGTGGCCGGGAACAAGTGCAGCCTGACCTTCTTTTCCGCATGTGCATCGTCCTCCTGAACTGAGCCTGAGTCTGTGGGGCCAGAGCAGCTCTGGGGGTGGGGGCGGGCATCCACAGGGGCGAGAGACCCGGGAGGACACTCAGAAGCTGGGAAATCTGTGCTTCTCACCGACCCCCAGGGGTCAAAACCACGTTGCCAGGTCTTCCCCATGGAGACTGAGGCTTGAGAAGCTCTAGAATGGTTCACCTATTCTGTCTCCTTCAAACAAAACCTGTCAGGAGTTGGTCAAGGGTGGCGCGGAGCAGGGAGGGGCGTTGGTAGACGGGGTCCGGGATGACTTTCCGGAGACGGGGGAGCAAGGGCGCTCCCGCCGCAGAGCGGGCTGGGGACTCTTGTTAACCGGATTCGAGGCTGAGACGAGAATTCCCACGCGTCTGAAGGTCTGTCTGTGGAGCGCCTCTGTCTGTATTCGTCTCAACGCTCTTGTAGCCCGTCATTTGTAAACTGCTGCCACTGGTGAACATCACCGGTGCCCGAGGCCACTTAGACCTGCAGACTCGCATGCACGCCTGCCGTCAGACTCGGCTTCATCCCTGAGGCTGCGGTCCCGTGGCTGCCGCCCAGGCCCCTCGTCCTCTCCCTGGCCTCCACCACCCATGAGCCAGCCTGCCTGGAGCAGGGGCTTCCCAGACCCCAGGGGCCGCTTTCTGAGAAGCTGGCCGTTAAAGGCGGGTGGCCGGGAACAAGTGCAGCCTGACCTTCTTTTCCGCATGTGCATCATCCTCCTGAACTGAGCCTGAGTCTGTGGGGCCAGAGCAGCTCTGGGGGTGGGGGCGGGCATCCACAGGGGCGAGAGACCCGGGAGGACACTCAGAAGCTGGGAAATCTGTGCTTCTCACCGACCCCCAGGGGTCAAAACCACGTTGCCAGGTCTTCCCCATGGAGACTGAGGCTTGAGAAGCTCTAGAATGGTTCACCTATTCTGTCTCCTTCAAACAAAACCTGTCAGGAGTTGGTCAAGGGTGGCGCGGAGCAGGGAGGGGCGTTGGTAGACGGGGTCCGGGATGACTTTCCGGAGACGGGGGAGCAAGGGCGCTCCCGCCGCAGAGCGGGCTGGGGACTCTTGTTAACCGGATTCGAGGCTGAGACGAGAATTCCCACGCGTCTGAAGGTCTGTCTGTGGAGCGCCTCTGTCTGTATTCGTCTCAACGCTCTTGTAGCCCGTCATTTGTAAACTGCTGCCACTGGTGAACATCACCGGTGCCCGAGGCCACTTAGACCTGCAGACTCGCATGCACGCCTGCCGTCCGACTCGGCTTCATCCCTGAGGCTGCGGTCCCGTGGCTGCCGCCCAGGCCCCTCGTCCTCTCCCTGGCCTCCACCACCCACCCCTGGACACTCTTTGCAAAATACGAGTGAGGAAACGACACTCACACACGCCTGCCCTTTGGACTTGCTTCTGGGAGGGCCAGCGGGGGTCACGGGCGCTCTCAGAGGAGATGGGCTGTGCAGTCTCCAGGCCCCAGGTGGACCCCCAAACCCAAAGCGGCAGGGTGGTCCCTTTGGGCCAGCACCCCTCCCACCCTGCTGCCAACAGTCCCCACGCACCCAGCCGGATGCACTCCAGCTGCTTGACCCAGCCTCGATGTCTGCTCTCATTTGGTTCTTATCTAGCACATAGACACTCAAGAGTCAGGTGGGCAATCTGGAAAGAAGAAATCTACGGTGTTGTCAGCACAGAGTCAAGAGAAGCCTCGCGTGGCCGGCGGGGAGACACACAGCGATGTGCATTTCCGTCTGAACGTCTGATGTGAGGGTAGGACCAGACGCCACCGCACCCAGGGGTGTTAAGTGCTGAGGCTTGAAGATACTGTTGGCACACTCCTGTTTCTATGTCCACACGCAGCAGGGTTTCCTCACCTGTACTGATGCTTTCACATGTTTAGAATCATATGTTCTGCTCCTTAGTTTCCAAGACACCTGCATCCCTGCACCTCTGGGGTCCAGTCCCAGACCCCGTCCGAGAGGCAGTGGGAAACTCTGCTGGAGCCACTGGGGGCCCAGCAACAACAGCGACCTGGGCCCTTTGCTGCTCACTTTAATTTTAAGAAGTGTAGGCGAAGCCGCACCCCCTCCACGTTCAAATTCCCTTCTAAAAATGGACTGCCATAATTATATGTTAAATATGATTCAAACCTGCAGGGAACTGGGACTCAATAAGCATGAAAAAATTAATGAAAAGCTTAATTATTATAATAATACCATTAAAATCTAATAAAGGAAAGAAAAACTAGATTCCATTCTATTTTAGCTTAGGCATCTAATATCTTTTCTCCCCCCTTTAGCAGAACTGTAATTAATTTAGACGGGTTTTCCGAAAAGCTAAATTATGTGCTACAATACTTAGGATTTTTAGAGGAAAAAGGAAACGGAGTATGGAGGAAATCACACGAAACGGGGGAGGACGGTGCAGCCCCGTCCTGAAGAATTCATGTCAAGGGCTGCAGGTTCAGGAGGTCCAATCTTTTTTGTTTTTTTAAACCACTTTTAATTATTAACGAACCTTCCAGCTGCTCTGATTCCTGCCTCAGCCCCGGAGCTGCACCGTGTACAGGTATTTAAGGCTCGGGGGTCAGTTAGCAGTGGTGGGTGCTCTGGGTGTTTGTAAAAAGTCTGCTCAACTGGGCCACCCCCACCCCACTCCAGCTCCCGAGAAAGCTCACAGCCCAGAGCGCCAACAGTGACACTCCCAGCTTGCCTTTGTGGTGGAAGGAGTCTATTTCTTTCTCTTTTAAGCTCAGTATTTATTTTATGCTGGGGCACAGTTGATTGACAACGTCGAGCTAGTCTCGGGCGTGCGGCAGAGTGGCTCGCTAGCACAGCGGCGCCTGTGCGAAGAATCTGCCTGCCGTCGCAGAAGATGCAGGAGAGGATGCGAGCCCTGGGTCGGGAAGATCCCCTGGAGGAGGCGGTGGCGGCCCGCTCTAATACTCTCGCTGGAGAACCCCATGGACAGGGGAGCCTTGAGGGCTACAGTCCGCGGAGCTGAAGTAATCGGACATGGCTGAGCACGGCACCTTCTTTCCCACGTCGCTTCCTGCAGGACGCGGAGTAGACTTCTCCACGCTACACAACCAAGCTTGTTGGTTATCCATATCATACACAGTGGGGCGTGTGTGCTCATCCCAGGCTTCTGGAGTGCATTTCTTTATCCATCAAGTGTTCTTGGACAAGCCTCCCCGGAGCCGGAGGTGCAGGGCACAGTGACGGGAATCACGGTCCTGACCCCACAGCGCTGACTTAACAGGAGACAGTGTTTTACCCTAATAATTCGGTCCCACGGCAGCTCCATTCTGAAGAGCATGACCTCACCTCTGGCCCACTTCTCCGTAACTGTGTAAGGACAGTTTGGGGGTTTATTTGTTCCACAACATTTGTTGGACACGTACTACACAGAAGATTCCTTCTCAGCCCTGGGAAGTCAACTCCACACAAGCATCATCAGAGTTAAAAGGGAATTAATTGAATAGCTTGGATGCCATATGAATAGCAAAAACATTGCTGGCTCTTTGCTTTGACTGGTGGTTAGGGGCCCCTCAGATTTGTTTTATTTTCATTTTCAGTTGGAACAAAGAGCAATCACTAAATCCTGTCAGTTCTGGGTCTGAGTTCTTTCTGGCGAGACGCTTCCCGCAGCCGGCTCTCAGACCAGGCGACGCTTCCACAGCCGACTCTCAGGTCAGGCGACGCTTCCCACAGCCGGCTCTCAGATCAGGCACCCTTTGCTCGAGTCAGGCTGTGCCGATGATCCACCCTTCACATCCCAACTGGATGTCGCCAAGTGTCAGACGCAGAGACGTGTGCGGCCGTGGCTGCTCGCCTGGGGCCCACCAGCCCGCGTGGTTGCCAGGGGGAGTGGAGTGCCTGCCTCCTGGGGAGTCGGAGTCTCTGGGACCCTCAGCCTCCCTGAGCAGGCCCGGAGCGCGGCTCTGCTGCTCGTGGGCTGGCCAGGGTGCCTCTTGGTCAAGGAAGTCCTCTGTGCACCTACCTACCTATTTATTCAAACAATGTTTTTCTTGGCTGTGCTGAGTGGCTCTGGGTCCTAACCTCCAGACCACCAGGGAGATGCCTCCATCCACTCACTCACGCGTTTCTGAGAAGCACTTGACTACGCTCTGTGAACGTTTAAGGTGTAGGATATGATGGCTTGGTTCACATACATGGTGGGATGGCTGCGATAACTTTGGGTAAGCAGCCGTCTTCTCACACTGATACGGTAAGAAGAGAAGAAAGAAGAGGAAAAGCGCTTTCCTTGTGATGAGAACCCCTGGGCTTGCCCTCTGAACACCTCTCCTGGGTGTGACGTGGAGCGCTCGCCACGGTCCTGACACTGCACGTCACGTCCCCAGGCCTGCCTTACGCCTGGAAGTTGATGCGTTTGGCCACTCTCCTCTGATTCCTCGGCTAACCTCAAATCTGATCTTTCTACTGCTTCTTACTTCCGTTTTGTTGGAGTCCACATAGAAGTGAGGTCCTAGGGTGTTTGTCTCTCTCTGTCTGACTTACTTCACTTAGCACAAGGCCTTCAAGGTCCGTTCATGTTGTCAAAAACGGTAGAATTTCCAAACTTTTATGCCCGAATGAAATTCCTTTCTCTCTCTCTCATACATATATGTATAAGGTAAGGTAAGTCGCTTAGTCGTGTCCGACTCTTTGCAACCCCGTGGACTGTAGCCCACCAGGCTCTCAGTCCGTGGAATTTTCCAGGCAAGAGTACTGGAGTGGGTTGCCATTTCCTTCTCCAGAGGATCTTCCCAACCCAGGGATCGAACCCGGGTCTCCCGCACTGCAGGCGGACGCTTTATATGCATATATATGTGTAACTTGCTGTCCAGCCGCTCAGTCGTGTCCGACTCTGACCCCATGCCAGGCTTCCCTGTCCTTTGCCATCTCCCGGAGTTTGCTCAAACTCATGTCCACTGAGTCGGTGATGCCTTCCCACCATCTCATCCTCTGTTGTCCCTTTTGCCTCCTGCCTTCACTCTTTCCCCACATCAGGGTCTTTTCTAATGAGTTGGCTCTTTGCATCAGGTAGCCAAAGTACTGGAGCTTCAGCTTTAGCATTGTGTGTGTGTATATATATATATATATATGTAAATATTTATCCATAATATATATAAGCATACATAAATATTGCTGCAGTGAACACTGGGGAGCAGACACATTTTTGAGTTAGTGTTTTTATTTCCTTTGGATACATTCCCAGAAATAAAATTGCCTGGGCACACGGTCGTTCTATTTTCGATTTTTGGAGCACCTTCCGGTTGCTTTCCGCAGGACGGCACCTGCTGCATCCCCAGGGCAGGTAGCAGGGCTCCCTGCCTCCACACCTGCCGCAGCACTTGCTGCGTCTTCCTGGTGATGGCCATCCTGACAGCTGTGAGGTGATGGTTCCGCGTGGTTTGAGCTGTTTCCCTGAGGACTCCTGATGTTGAGCACCTTTCCACGTGTCTGTTGACCATCTGTATGTTTCACTTGGAGAAATGTCTATTCAGATCCTTTGCCTATTTTTAAAATTTTGTTTTCATTTCATATTTTCGCTACTGAGCTGTGTGAGTTCTTGTATAACATGGGTGGCCACTACTCACCTGACAGGTGGTTTGCAAGTATTTCCTCCCACTCCGTACGCTGCCGTTCCTGGCATCTCCACTTACACGGATGTTGATCCTGAGGCATCAGGGTCCCGTCCTTAGGATCTCATTTACGGGGTTACTTCCTCAGGGGCTCTATCACCAAACACAACCACACTGAGGGTTAGAGTTTCAACATTTGAATTTTGTCTTCCCAGGGGGCAGTGCCAGGGACACAAGAAAGGCAGGCTTGATCCCTGGGTCGGGAAGGTCCCCTGGAGAAGGGAGGGGCAACCCACTCCGGTATTCTTTCCTAAAGAGTCTCATGGTTAGAGAACCTGGTGGGCTATAGCCCGCGGGATTGTAAAGAATCGGACACAGCTAAGCAACTTAGCACGTGCACCCGCAAACAGTCTCTAGAATTAGTGATTTGTTATTTTGGGGCGGGTGCAGTTCAAAAGACACCTGTTGCTCTGGAGATAAAGCAGAGCTCAGGGAAATTCTCAAAAGGAACTTTCTGCACTTTGCGTGACTGGCTGCTCGTGGCTTTGCGTCAGGAACGCACCGGGAATGCGGTTTTCCCTGGGATCATGGCCTTCTATGGTTAGTTTTCCAGGTTAGCTATCTCCATTAAAGAAAGGAATGCATGCTAGGCTGCAGAAACAGCCATGGTTCACGCAGACAGTCTGGAAAACATGAGCGGGTGGCGGGGATGGACCCCAGCCCTGCCCATCTTGTTGGCAGGGGCAAGGTGACTCATGCTGTCTCCAAACTCAGAGGAAGCAGAGCTGTTTCTATCCAGCCTCTACCTGACATCGCAAGCAGCGCAGGCAGATCCTTGGTGCCAGGCTGTGGCTTCAGCCGTGCTCAGGGTCCGACGGCGGATTCTCAGAGCCCACCTGGAGGCTCGACATGGGGCCAGGCTGCCCTGAACCCTGACTTTCCTACAGCAGGGAGCAGGGGAGCAGCTGGCCTGGATCTCATGGCAGCACGGGGACCAAACCGCTTGCATGGAGGGCCTGTCCTCCCCCTCGCGCGGAGCCCTGAACCAGAGCTGAAACGACCCCTGAGCGGTGGATAGGACCACTGACACCAGGTGAATACAAATGAAAGAACCCCTCATGAGGTCTGGGGGCCCCCTGCTAAGGAGCGTCAGGCACAGTTTCTGAGTTGCCTGGCCAGGGTGCCACCACCTTCTCAATGTCCCCAGGGGAGCCCCCCACCTCTGGAGAAGCAGTGTGGGGGCAAAGCTTGCCTGACTGGCCTAAATGAACCTTCAGTGCTTGCAGCCCCGGGGCCAGCACCCACCACTGGCAGGGCCTTATCCTTGGCCCAGGAAGCTGGTCCTTCACAGCTGCCATAAAACACCATGGGCCCCTTTTTCCAGCAGAGTTTGGAAGCCTGAGTAAGACCCGCCAGAGCCATACCCCCTGTTGCGGGGTCGACCTCTGCAGGGCGAGGGGCTCCGGCCTGGGGAGCCTGGGAGGCGGGCTGTGTCGTGCTTTCCAGGCGAACTCGAGCTGCGTCTTCACGCAGCCGGAAAGCAAGCTGGGCTCTGCGTGTTCTGATGCATCAGTTCAGTTCAGTCGCTCAGTCGTGTCCGACTCTTTGCGACCCCATGAATCGCAGCACGCCAGGCCTCCCTGTCCATCACCAGCTCCCAGAATTCACTCAGACTCACGTCCATCGAGTCCGTGACGCCATCCAGCCATCTCATCCTCGGTCGTCCCTCAGTGTGGCGCAAACCTCCAGTTCTCAGAGTGAGCTGCCTTTTGTCAGGAGCCTCCAGGCGTCTTTTCATTAGCTAGCTGGATCCTACCTGGCGTCTGAAGTCGACAGAATGGCACGGGCAGTTTTAACAACTATGGGGCCAAGAATTTGGGAGGAAAGAATAGAAATACGTTCTGCGGAGCACACGTCACATAAAATGATACGGTGCTTGTTTTGCGATGTGCTGAAGCCACCAGGAAATGGGACGCTGGTGCATTTTGGCTGGTGGGTACCACCTGACCACCCCCATTTCCAAACAAGCTGTAGCTGGAGCGTAAATGGGGAGAAACCTTCCATGGAAATGAAAGGATCTATGCCTTCTCTGCACACTGTGAAACGAGGCTCGAAAGACAGACGAGCCCAAACTGTCTCTGGTCTCAAGAAGCCTGCTGTCCGTCACCAGCGTGAGACGCTCTGCTGGTGCAGGGTCCCTGTGGTTCCCGATAGGAGGCCTCTATGTGGCCATTCTCACTCCCACTCCAGTGTGTGGGTTAGGGGTCACGAGCATCAAAACCAGGGACTGCCTCAGAATGCAGATTCCTGGGCCCATGTCAGACCTCCTGTATCAGAACTTGAGGGGGTGAGCTTAGGGCATGAACCTCTGACAAGCTGTGGGGATAAGGCGGGCCATCTGTAATTTAAGGGCGCTAGTGCACACAGGGGAGAAGGCAATGGCACCCCACTCCAGTGCTCTTGCCTGGAGAATCCCAGGGACGGGGGAGCCTGGTGGGCTGCCATTTATGGAGCCGCACAGAGTCGGACACAGCTGAAGTGACTCAGCAGCGGCCGCGTACGGGGGCTGCCGGGCCACGGTTTTCATCTCGGGATACACCAGGAAAAGATGCCCAGACTCTGGTCCCAGGACTTGGGACGTTAGCTGCTGTTTATGCAGCACCTTTTAAATTAAGGCAACTTGGTACCTTGATGGCCACTTTTGTCCTCTAAAATAGCGCCCTGGCTTTGTCAACGTTCTTCCTTCTGAGGTCCCTGGGGACTGAGGTGCCCCTTGGCATCACCGGGATGCTGACAGTCCTTTGTTAGCCAAGGGTTGGAATGTCCCTGTGCTGAACACTGAGTCGGGGACCGCGTTTCAGTGGGGCTGATTCAAAGCCGTGCCCTGGGGGTGTGGTATTCGCCCACGGGTCCGCTCTTTCTGCTCTTCTCTATTCCTCATATTCTGAGATTCCCTCTATTACCACTTTCTTTCTGTTTAAGGAAATCTCTTTCACATTCTTTTAGGGTAAGTCCGCACATATGCCTAGGTTTCCTTCATTCGAGAGCACCTTGATACACCCGCCGTGCATTCCGCACGGAGAGCCTCACGGGGTTAGGGCGCCGGCAGGTGGCTCTTTCCTTTGAGCGACTGAAGACCTGCGTCGCCTACTCCGGACTCCCTCCTCCCAGTTAGGACTCTGCTGTAATTTAGGCCATTTCTTCTGTACCTGTTGCTTCTCTCTCACGTGTTTCTCTGCTTTCAGTTTTCAGAAGTCTGACCATGATGTGTTTTGGTATAAATTTGGAGGGGATTTATTCTGTCAGGAGTTTTATTCTGAGGAAGTGCTCCTCAGCTTCTTGAATCTGTAGGTTCGAGCCTTTGGCCACATGGGAGACTCCCAGAGCCCCTCTCAGACCGGTCTTTCTATGACCCCAGCAACACCACACACGTATCAGGCGCGTGGTTCGCCCCGCGGGTCACCGAGATGCTGATAACTCGGTTTCTCTTTCTCTTAGCTGTGTAAATTGGGTCACTTCTATTGTTCTGTCTTCTTTCACTCCATGTCTGGGACACAAAAGGCAGGAGGAAACCCAGCTGTTTTCCTGCGTGTCCTGCTGGGGGTTCCCGCCCTGACGTTCCTCGTCAGTCTCGTCTTTCCCATGTTTCAGAGAGTCTGTGCCCTTGTTTCATATATAACATCCTGAGATTTTAGGATTGTGGTTGCTGTGTAGTCGCTAAGTCATGTCCGACTCTGTGCGACCCAGTAGACTGTAGCCCTTCAGGCTCCTCTGTCCATGGGATTTCCCAGGCAGGAATACTGGACTGTGTGGCCATCCCCTTCTCCAGGGGATCGTCCCAACCGAGGGATAGAACCCAGGTCTTTTGCATGGTAGGTGGACTCTTTACTGCTGAGCCACCAGGGAAGCCCAGATTTTAGGATCAGTTTAGTTCAGTTCAGTTGCTCAGTCGTGTCTGACTCTTTGCGACCCAAGGACTGCAGCCCGCCAGGCCTCCCTGTCCATCACCAACTCCCGGAGTTTACTTACACTCAAGTCCATTGAGTCGGTGATATCATCCAACCGTCTCATCCTCTGTCATCCCCTTCTCCTCCCACCCTCAATCTTAAGGAAAGTATTTGCTTTCCATCTCCACAGAGGAAGAGGTTCTATAATCATTCACCTTTTCCTAGAGGAGTTTCTTTTGTGATTCTTGGGCATATCAGCATCTTAGGTGTTAGCTGGCACAACTTATCTGAGGAGTGTTGACTGACTTTGCCACTTTCATGATGTCGAATCCTCCTGCGGTGTAAACCTGATTCTTACTGTGGGACCCCAAGTCTTTTAAAGGCACATGATGTTGGACGGTGTTCTCATCATTCATCAAAAATTCTGATGGCATCAAAACATCATTTAATAGGAAATGCAGTATCCCAGTGGAATGCATACTGCTTCCCTTCCCTTTGGATTTGAATAATTCTCATCCTTGTCATCCTCCCCCTCCTCTTCCACTGCTTTCTGTCTTATGTCCCTTCCCAGCGAGTGGCCACTGGCCAATTCTGCTTGACAGAGAGTTAGACAGTCTTCATGTTCCAGAGCCAGTTGGACGTGGCACTTCCTCATTTTTTAATTAACTTTTATTGGAGTATAGTTGCTTTGCAGCGTTGGGTTGGGTTGTTTTCTGCTGTACAGTGAAGTGAGTCAGCTATACTTACACACATTTTCCCTCCCATTTTGGATTTCCTTCCATAGAGCACTGAGCAGGGTTCCCTGGGTTATACAGCAGGTTCCTCTAGTTCCTTATTTTATACAGAGTATCATTAGCATGTACATGTGTGAAGGGGCTGTGTCTCACTCAGAGGATGCTGTATCTATCTAAGCCAGCAGCCCTGAACACAGCTCGGGTCATAACCTTCCCAAAACACCCAGAATGCAGGGTGGAGGGCCCATGCGGCAGGGGGTGGTGGGGACTTTGATTTCTCAGAAAGAAGCTTTGCAGGCTGAGGCAGCCAGGAGACCTGCCTCCCAGGGCTTCAGTCAAGGCCGAGATGACGCTTTGCATCCGTTTATCCTGTCTCCACCTGTGTACGTTCTTGGAAAGCTGGAGGCTCCTTTCTCACATTCATGGCGTCCCGCATAGCACCTGGAACCAGGTAAGAACCCCATCAATAGTTATTGTAAAAAGAAGCAATAAAATTTTCACCCTTAAGGCCAAGATGTTTCTGGAACAGCATGCTTCTTTATATAAAGATATTCTTGAACTTGACAGGTCTTACTGACTTGAGGATCTTACCTTGATGGAAACACCATATCCTAACTGACACTTTAGTCTCTTGTGACATTGGAGCAGAGTCTAGCAAACTTGTATGTTTCACCCCACTCACAGATCACATAGGGGTCCATGATTCCTGGGGACACTGACTGCAGAGCTTCTGCAGGACCGGAAGGTTTTCAGGTTCTGGTCTCTGCAGAGGCTGTGGCCTGGGGTGAATGTTCTGTGATTTGCAAAATAAATAGCCCAATTCCTCTGAGCACTTGATTCTGTGCTGACTATAAATGTGGAGCGCGTTAGGGAGGCATCCGACGTCTCAATAATGCATGCTCCCCAGCACTTAATTATTTTGGAAACATCTGTTGAAGGAAAAGACGCTGTAGAGGGAACCTGGGAGTCGCAGACTCAGACGGTGCAATCACGTTTCACCATCTGAACAGGAGCAGGGGTCTGGGTGCCGGGGAAGCAGGGGCGGGGCTCTCCGAGCTCCCAGGAGAAGGCGGCCCTGGACTGACTGTCGCTGCGGGATGGATGGACCTACGGATAGATGGGAGGCATGCAGAGGTGGACTGAGAGGCTGGCTCTGTGCTGACGCTCGTGCCCACGGCCGGCTGTCCCCAGGTTTCAGAAGAGAAGAGCTCCTCCTAGAAGGTCAAGGACTTGTGCGTGCAGATGACCCATCCAGGGAGCCTCAGGTGGAGAGGGCAGGGCTTAGGGAAGCAGGGATCCCCCTGTTCGGCCGGCGTTTCAGGACCATCAGCTAACCACCCTGAATGAGGGCATGGGGTCATTTCCCCAGTGAAGAATCAAGATCATGGTAGAGACCCCACCAGGGCTTAGGGGTCAGGGACTGAGCTCCAGATTCAGACACCCCCTGACCATCTCCAGAACTCAGGAGGGGCTGTCTAGACACAAATGCCTCCTGTTCCCCTTCACAAACTCTTTCTCAGTTATCCAGAGAGTTTTCAATTTGTAAATTCATCCTTAGGCATGGAAAGTGAAGAGGAAACCTTCACTCACACCTATCCGAGCCGCTGCTAGTGGCTAAAGGGGGCTCGGAGTCCAGGACTGGGGGTGGCCTGCAGGCTGGAGGAGTGGGTGGGGGGCTGCTCCCCAGGGTCTGGCTCCAGCTTCCTGGGCTCCGTTTCTGGCTGACAACACTGCCCATCCACCCTCACTGCTCAGGGAGAGTGTTCTTTTCAGGTCCATTTCAGCAAAACCTCTCAGGAGTGATAAATACACAAACATTGCAGAAAAGATGATGGAGGGAGAGAAAGAAATCAGACTCAGCTAGTGCAGAAGGAGCTGTGAGGAACATTGATAATTTCCCCACAACAGCTTCAGACTTAAAGCGCAGTATTTGTTTTTTGCCATTTTACCTGTGGTGAATACTCTGCCCCCTTCCCTCCCCACACATTCCCCAATACACAGTAGGGCTGCATCTGGTCACTCTCCCTTGATACCGAGCAGAATAGGCATCATTTTTATTTCCTTAAAGCTTCAGGAATTTCACAGCCTCCCTTGGTAACTTGTAAAAGAATGAAAATAGAACACTTTCTAACACCATACACAAAAATAAACTCAGAATGGATTAAAGATCTAAACGTAAGACAAGAAACTATAAAACTCCTAGAGGAGAACATAGGCAAAACACTCTCTGACATAAATCACAGCAGGATCCTCTATGACCCACCTCCCAGAATACTGGAAATAAAAGAAAAAAATAAACAAATGGGGCCTAATTAAAATTAAAAGCTTCTTCATAACAAAGGAAACTATAAGCAAGGTGAAAAGACAGCCTTCAGAATGGGAGAAAATAGCAGCAAATGAAGCAACTGGAAAACAACTAATCTCAAAAATATACAAGCAACTCCTGCAGCTCAATTCCAGAAAAATAAATGACCCAATCAAAAAATGGGCCAAAGAACTAAATAGACATATCTCCAAAGAAGACATACAGATGGCTAACAAACACATGAAAAGATGTTCAACATCACTCATTATCAGAGAAATGCAAGTCAAAACCACAATGAGGTACATTTCACACCAGTCAGAACGGCTGCGATCCAAAAGTCAACAAGCAATAAATGCTGGAGAGGGTGTGGAGAAAAGGAAACCCTCTTACACTGTTGGTGGGAATGCAAACTAGTACAGTCACTATGGAGAACAGTGTGGAGAATCCTTAAAAAACTGGAAATAGAACTGCCATATGACCCAGCAATCCCACTGCTGGGCGTACACACCGAGGAAACCAGAATTGAAAGAGACATGTGTTCCCCAATGTTCATCGCAGCACTATTTATAATAGCCAAGACATGGAAGCAACCTAGATGTCCATCAGCAGACGAATGGATAAGAAAGCTGTGGTTCATATACACAATGGATTATTACTCAGCCATTAAAAAGAATACATTTGAATCAGTTCTAATGAGGTGGATGAAACTGGAGCCTATTATACAGAGTGAAGTAAGCCAGAAAGAAAAATACCAATACAGTATACTAACACATATATATGGAATTTAGAAAGATGGTAACGATAACCCTGTATGCGAGACAGCAAAAGAGACACAGATGTATAGAACGGATTTTTGGACTCTGTGGGAGAGGGAGAGGGTGGGATGATTTGGGAGAATGGCATTGAAACATGTATACTATCATATAAGAAACTAATAGCCAGTCCAGATTCGATGCAGGATACAGGATGCTTGGGGCTGGTGCACTGGGATGACCCAGAGAGATGGTACAGGGAGGGAGGTGGGAGGGGCATTCAGGATGGGAAACAAGTGTACACCCGTGGTGGATTCATGTTGAATCACTATGGAGAACAGTGTGGAGAATCCTTAAAAAACTGGAAATAGAACTGCCATATGACCCAGCAATCCCACTGCTGGGCGTACACACCGAGGAAACCAGAATTGAAAGAGACATGTGTTCCCCAATGTTCATCGCAGCACTATTTATAATAGCCAAGACATGGAAGCAACCTAGATGTCCATCAGCAGACGAATGGATAAGAAAGCTGTGGTTCATATACACAATGGAGTATTACTCAGCCATTAAAAAGAATACATTTGAATCAGTTCTAATGAGGTGGATGAAACTGGAGCCTATTATACAGAGTGAAGTAAGCCAGAAAGAAAAATACCAATACAGTATACTAACACATATATATGGAATTTAGAAAGATGGTAACGATAACCCTGTATGCGAGACAGCAAAAGAGACACAGATGTATAGAACGGATTTTTGGACTCTGTGGGAGAGGGAGAGGGTGGGATGATTTGGGAGAATGGCATTGAAACATGTATACTATCATATAAGAAACTAATAGCCAGTCCAGATTCGATGCAGGATACAGGATGCTTGGGGCTGGTGCACTGGGATGACCCAGAGAGATGGTACAGGGAGGGAGGTGGGAGGGGCATTCAGGATGGGAAACAAGTGTACACCCGTGGTGGATTCATGTTGATGTATGACAAGACCAATACAGTATTGTAAAATAATTAGCCTCCAATTAAAATAAATAAATTTAAAAAAACACCAGGTATCTCCTGGTATTGAGATTATTTTTTTAATTGTTGTTGTTTTCCCGTCACTAAGTCGTGTCCAACTCTCTGAAACCTCATGGACGGCAGCCTACAGGCCTCCTTGTCCATCACCAACTCCCAGAGCTGGCTCAAACTCATGTTCATTGAGTGGTGATGCCATCCAACCATCTCATCCTCTGTCGTCCCCTTCTCCTCCTGCCTTCAATCTTTCCCAGCATCCGGGTCTTTTCCAATAGGTCAGTTCTTCATATAAGGTGGCCAAAGCATTGGAGCTTCAGCTTCAGCACAGTCCTTCCAAGAATATTCAGGGTTGATTTTCTTTAGGATGGACTCATTTGATCTCTTTGCTGTCCAAGGGTTTTGACTTGGTTTTGTTTTATTAAGATTCAATGAGATTTTAAAATCTTGTCATTACCTGCAATAGCCTCCCATTTTAAAAACTATTATTTTATTTTGATTTTCATAGTATCAGCTACTGCAACCAATTTAACCACGTTAGAAAATTGGTGTACCTGAAAATATTTCTTGCTACATTCAGTTCAGTTCAGTTCAGTTCAGTCGCTCAGTCGTGTCCGACTCTTTGCAACCCCATGAATTGCAGCACGCCAGGCCTCCCTGTCCATCACCAACTCCCGGAGTTCACTCAGACTCATGCCTATCGAGTCAGTGATGCCATCCAGCCATCTCATTCTCTGTCATCCCTTTCTCCTCCTGCCCCCAGTCCCTCCCAGCATCAGAGTCTTTTCCAATGAGTCAACTCTTCGCATGAGGTGGCCAAAGTACTGGAGTTTCAGCTTTAGCATCATTCCTTCCAAAGAAATCCCAGGGCCAATCTCCTTCAGAATGGACTGGTTGGATCTCCTTTCAGTCCAAGGGACTCTCAAGAGTCTTCTCCAACACCACAGTTCAAAGGCATCAATTCTTTGGCGCTCAGCCTTCTTCACAGTCCAACTCTCACATCCATACATGACCACAGGAAAAACCATAGCCTTGACTAGACAGACCTTAGTCAGCAAAGCAATATCTCTGCTTTTGAATATGCCATCTAGGTTGGTCAAAACTTTTCTTCCAAGGAGTAAGCGCCTTTTGATTTCATGGCTGCAAGCACCATCTGCAGTGATTTTGGAGCCCAGAAAAATAAAGTCTGACACTGTTTCCACTGTTTCCCCATCTATTTCCCATGAAGTGATGGGACCAGATGCCATGATCTTTGTTTTCTGAATGTTGAGCTTTAAGCCAACTTTTTCACTCTCCTCTTTCACTTTCATCAAGAGGCTTTTTAGCTCCTCTCCACTTTCTGCCAGAAGGTGGTGTCATCTGCATATCTGAGGTTATTGATATTTCTCCTGGCAATCTTGAATCAAGATTGCTACAGTACAGACCTCATTCACGTTGATGATCACTTAAAAACTGGGCCAGTAGACAGGCCACAGTTTAATCACGATAACAGGGGCTTCATGCTT
Organism: Aepyceros melampus; assembly: GCA_006408695.1. Classification (NCBI taxonomy): domain Eukaryota; kingdom Metazoa; phylum Chordata; class Mammalia; order Artiodactyla; family Bovidae; genus Aepyceros; species Aepyceros melampus. Next base: position 332,646 of record SJXQ01004415.1, on the reverse strand, counting down.
AGCTCAGCTGGTGAAGAGTCCACCTGCAAAGCAGGAGACCTGGTCAGGAAGATCCCCTGGAGCAGGACATGGCAACCACTGCAGTAATCGTGCCTGGAGAACCGCATGGATGGAGCAGCCTGGCAGGCTACAGTCCACGGGGTCACAAGACACGATGTAGTGCCTAAACCACCACAAGTATGGATAAAACAGTGAAAACAAGAGAAAGACAGTTTTGCAAAGAATATAGCTTTGCATTTTCTGTCTTTAGAATTTCAGACTGTGGAAAAATAGCGGGCACGTCACAGCTGAACTCAAACACGTTGTCTGCACTGAGTCTGAAGACAGATCTCGGGTTCCTGCTGGAACCCACAGGCACCATTTGCTGATGGCCCCATCCTTCCAGTGGACGGGTCACAGGGAAGGCACTCTGCCCTGAGGCATGGACAGCTCCTCACACTGGCATGCTGTCAGCTCACCTGATGGGTGACTTGGGGAGAAGAGCGAGGAAGACATCCATTAAGGTAATTTGAAATTACTTAAGACTTTGAAAATTAGATTGGGAGTTTGGGATTGACACGTGCACACTGCTGTATTTAAAACAGGTAACCTATAAGGACCTACCGTGCAGCAAAATATAAATAAATAAAAGAAAGCCTTAAAGTTTCAGAAGAATTTGATTTCCTTGAATTCTACTTGAAAGGGAAAAAGATGTGTGTATGCGCATCAGAGTGCATGCTATATTTACATGGAAATGGACAGGATGGCATGAAAAGGTTTGCCAAGTGCCTTGGGACATCACAGGTGAAACACACCACTCGTGAATCAATATTTACTGTGATGGGTATGGTATTCGACATACCTGTGCAAAGGTCCATTAAGCATGCAGTAAGAATTAGGGTGTTTTTCCTAAATTTGAGAATTAACTTGCTGTTTTAATAAGTGAAGTCCAGTAAAAATTTTCAAATAGCTTTCTAGTGTTAATAGCATCAAGGGGAAAAGAGACGTGGTTCATTTAAAAATCCGAGCGTGGCCTGGGGGAGGTGGTCCGAGCCCGTGAAGCTGGGAACCAGGGGCCGGGTTTCATGGGTCACCTGTGGGGGCTGCTTCGAGGGGTCCTGCCGGGGACCTGTGCTCGCTCAGCAGAGCCACTGCTCAGAGCCGGACCGTCTACTGGGGGAGCCAGAGACTAGGGAAGGAGCCCTGCAAAGCCTGCCAGTGCCGTCACTGGCTCCGGAGCCGGGAGAGCCGGGCGCTGTGGGCCCACAGCATCCACGCCCGGGGCCCAGGGACACAGCCCCCGGCAAGACCTGGGAGAGCACCGTGCAGAGAGGGAGCGGGAAAGAGGCGAGGCTGTGCGGAGCATCGGGGGACGAAAGGGAAGAGCGGAGTATGAGAGACTGGCACAAAGATCGCCCCCAACGTGGCCGAAGACAGAGCCCTGTGTGATGACCTCAGGAGGAAGCCAGTGTTCTCGTTCCTCACCCCTGAAGGCCACGAGGCCAGGGCTGGGTCGGCGGCTCCAGGGTGCACGCCGGTGTGCACATGTGAGCATGCGTGTGTGTACACATGTGTACACGTGTGTGCGCACACACGTGTGGCTGCCGGCAGCCCCACGTGAAGTCCGGGAGGGAGCGGGAGGAGGAGAGGGCGCACCCCCAGCGGCAGGCCTGCTTCCTGCCCTGCCCTGACTCACCGCAGAGACAGACTGTCTTTTCAGACAGACTTCGTCTGACTTGTCAGAGCACACGGGAGGGGGCGTGGCGTGCCTTACGCACACATCCCTTTGCTTCCTGATGCAGACTAAAGCTTCAGCGCATCGGGTTTCTATGAACAGACACACTGTGTGTCCTCATTCTGCAGCTCTCAGGACATCTAAGAATAAAATAGGCATAAACTTCCCAGACAGAGGGCCTGAGGGGGCAAAGCCTCACTGGGTGCGCCGGGGTGACTTGAAGTCCAGGGGGCTGACGGACGGGAGTACGATGGCGGGTTGGGGACCCCAGGAGCTGGACGCCTGTAGGAAGGTCTGGATTTGGGGCCGTGGGCCCGGGTGGGGAGCGGGGCTGGGGAGGACTGCACCCAACACGGAGCAGGGGCCGCAAAGACGCCTCCCCACCCCCACCTCACACACCCCCGGAGCCAGAGGCTCACGGTGGGCGGTCAGCGCCTGCTCGGCTGGCGATGTGAGTCCCATGGGCATCCAGCCCCGCCCCTCCAGGTCCCCAGTTTGCTGAGGCTGGAGCACTTTCTACCGGGAAAGACCACCCTAGCCAGGACCCCTGACTCTGCGATGGTTTTCGGGTGGGGGTCTTTCGGCCAGGACAGCGCTTACACAGGCACAGCAGTTCAGTTATTTCGGTGCACTTCCCGAGCTTCAAGCGTGCAAGAGAACTTCAAAGCTGTTTGCAGACATTCAAAGTCTTGTCAGACGATCTCTCGTACAGTCCTTACCCCAGAAGCTCTCCAGAGGGTGAGACGGGATCCAGAGCGCGGGGCGCCCAGCCTGCAGGGGAGTGGGGGCCGGCCTCGGGGACACTCCTCCCTGTGGGCCATCTGGGGGGTGAAGTCTCACTCCACCGAGAGGAGCTTTCTAGCTCCGACAGAAAATCGGGGTGCAGGTGGGTGACAGGTGAGAGAAAGCTATGAAAGTCAGGGAAAGCAAAACAGGCGCGAAAGTCTGCAAGAACGGAAACTGCAGCCACGGCCTGTGAGCGTGTGTGCGCGCCAGGGTGGAGGCTCGGCCACGGTTAGAAGTGTTAGGTCAGTGCACAGTTTCTAAACCTAGAGAATTGGAAAGCAGCTGTGTAAATGGCTTATCTGGGGGAAAAAAAGTGGGGTTAAACGCCCCCGGAAACACCTAAAAGAATCAAGGGCTCATTCTCTCACCTAGGAGGGGGGGTGTGGGGGTCAGTGGAGGTGGTGGGGCTGCCTCCGTTCCACTGGCAGCAGGACCTGGTGTCTGGAATCCCGGCGGGTGTGGGCCTGACTTCACGTCGGTAGCAGATGGGCCCGGTGGGGCAGCGGGTGGCCGGGTGCTGGGCTCAAGATCTCCTCCGCCACCCATGCACCCAGCAGCAGGCGGATCCTCGGCGTGGCGGGCAGCCTGGCACCTTCTTTCTAATTGCATCGCCATAGCAGCTACCAGGCTGGATTAATGACGGCTGCCTTCCACCGCCCAGACTCCCGGGCTGACGAGGAGCTTTGTCCATCATTTATCTGAGGATCCCCTGGTGCTTTGTCAGGAAGACACAGCAGAAGAATAAATTACATTGGCTGCCAATAAGATCAGAGAGAGGCAAAGCACTCGATGGAGGGAGTCAGTGGTTTTCGGCGTAAAGGCCGCCGGATGAATGCAAAGCGGAGCTGTCTCTGCCGCGGCCATGTCACCAGACCTCTGCCGGGGCGCCCAGGGCCCCCTGCGCACTCCGTGAGACGGACAGCGGCAGCCGCTGGCTCTCTGCACTGCACGCGCGTGCCAGCCCCTGCGCGCTGAGTGGCGGGTCTCCGGAGCACCGTTGTTGGTGGTGCCTGAGTGTCTTCTCGATGATCTCAGGACCCAATGTTACTTACAAGATAAAACATGAATCGGAATAATAGCAAGCTGTTTCTATGAAGTCCAAGTTCAGTGCAATTAATACATTGCTTGAGAAGTTCTTGCTTGTCTTTAAAGAAAGCAAAGCAGGAGATGTTGGGTGAACTTGGGTCTGGGATGCGGGAAAGACATCAGGAATTACTGTTGGTAACCGTGGAGAGGTCTCCCCAGGCTGGCTGCTGAGACAATCGTCCCAGGGACACAAGCTGGATGCAGCCCAGGCAGGCAGGCCAGAGGCTGGGGTGCCAGGTGGAGCTGAGCTTCCGAAGGCTCTCCCTGCGCCTCTTGGGGAGAAGCAATTGACTCACTGGCCCTTGCTCTCTTTATCTTTGTTCACTGATGCATTGATCAGATGCGAAACTCCTGAAAGGAAACTAGTTATTTGATTCTAGTGGAAAAACAAATGTTCCTAAGAGGAAAATTCCCAGTAAGCTGCACACTGCTTATTACGTATGTGTTTATTTTGTCTGCACTGGGTCTTCCTTGTGGTGTGTGCGCTTTTCTCGCTATGGTGTGCAGGCTCTAGAGAGCGTAGGCTTAGCTGCCCAGTGGTGTGTGGGATCTTAGTTGGCTGACCAAGAATCAAACTCGCATCCCCTACATTGGGAGCACAGATTCTTAATCACTGGACAACCAGGGAAGTCCCTATATGCTATTCAAAAAGTGGGGCAGAGCATAGCCAAGAATGCACATGCCTTCCCAAAACAGAGTGCTTCCCTGGCCCCTGTTTGGAATACAAGAGTAGGAAAGGAAGACAAAGAAAAAGACTGCATAGTCAGAGGTGTGAGATACACTGTAATGGGGGTCAATGTGAAGGCTTGAGTCCTTATTTGATAATTTGGCAAAAACTAGTCAATAACGAACTTGAGTTAAGACTGAGGCCTACATAGAATAATCCGAGGGGAATATGCCGAAGATCCTCTTTTGCAAAACAGTTTTATTTAGATTGTGATTTTGAACCATCACACTTGTTGTTCAGTCACGAGTCATGACCAACTCCTTGTGACCCCGGGGACGGCAGCACTCCAGGCTCCCTGTCCTTCACTACCTCCTGGAGCTTGCTCAAACTCATGTCCATCGAGTCAGTGATGCCACCCAACCATCTCATCCTCTGCCGTCCCTTTCTCTTGCCCTCAGTCTTCCCCAGGATCAGGGTCTTTTCCAAACCATTGCATACTGTATCATTAACACTGATTTTTAAATTGCTTGCTGTACCATATGCTGGGCAGTGCTCTTAATGGTTTTTACTCATGTTGCAGAATAAGATTAGCCTCTGAGTCACAGATGAGAACCAGGGCCCCTGGACCCCCGGGAAGTCCCTACACACTCTGTAAAAGGTGGAGCATGGCCGAAAATGTACGCATCTTCCCCAAACAGTTTATCATCTTCATCCTCAGCCTCTGTCTCTACCTCTCTACCCACCCATCACCTCCTCTCTTCCTGTCTCTATCTTGCATCTATCTACCTACTGTCTATCTGCCTATCTCTATTTGAGTTGGCCTCAGGAACCAGACATCAAATTGCCAATGTTCGCTGGATCATAGAGTAAGCTAGGGAATTCCAGAAAAACGTCTACCTCTATTTCATCCACTACGCTAAAGCCTTTGACTGTGTGGATCACAATAAACCATGGAAAGCTCTCCAAGAGATGGGAATACCAGACCATCTTCCCTGTCTCCTGGGGAACCTATATGTGGGTCAAGAAGCAACAGTTAGAACCCTGTATGGAACAACCGATTGGTTCAAGACTGAGAAAAGACTATGGCAGGGCTGCCTGCTGTTGCCCTATTTACTTAATCTATGCACTGAGCACATCATGAGAAACGCTGGGCTGGATGAGCTACAAGCTAGAATCAAGATAGGCAAGGAAAACATCAGCAACCTCAGATATGCGGATGATGCCACTCTAATGGCAGAAAGCGAAGGGAAACTAAAGAGTCTTGAGGGTGAAAGAGGAGAGTGAAACAGCTGGCTTAAAACTAAATATTAAGAAGATTGAGATCATGCCCTCTGGCCCTATTACTTCATGGCAAATAGAAGAAGGAAATGTGGAAGTAGTGATAGATTTCCTCTTCCTGGGCTCCAGAATCAGTGCAGATGGTGACTGAAGCCATGAAATCAGAATACGCTTATTTCTTGGCAGGAAAGCAAGAAGAAAAGCCATCACTCTGCTGACAAAGGCCCACGTGTCAGGCTGTGGTCTCCCCAGCGATCATGTGGAGAGCTGGTGCCTCCAGCGCAGTGCTGGAGAGGACTCCTGGAGCCCCTTGGGCAGCAAGGAGACCCAACCAGGCAATCTTAAGGGAAATCAACCTTGAATATTCATTGGCAGGACTGATGCTGATGCTGAAGCTCCAGTATTGTGGTCATCTGTTGTGAACAGCTGACTCATTAGAGAGGTCCTGATGCTGGCGAAGATTGAGGGCAGAAGGAGAAGAGGGAGTCCGAGGATGAGAGGGCTGGATGGCATCTCCCATGCGATGGGTGTGAACTGGGGCAGACTTCGGGAGTGGTGAGGGACATGCAGGCCTGGCATGCTGCCGTCCATGAGATGGCAAAGCGTCAGACGCAACTGGGCTACTGAGCAACAGTCTCGCGGACAGAGTGATGGCAAAGCAAACATGTCTTTACCCTCGGGGAGCCAAATTCTAACAGAAATCAAAGACATTAAACACAACTAGGAAATAAGGTTCTGTGTATGGTTGCAACGAATGGTGATGTCCACTCTTCTAGTGGACATAAGGGAGAGTGCAGCCACAGGCACAGTACTGTCTGGGGAGAGAGGTTGTCAGAAAGAAGGGCTTTCTGTTCTGCGTCTGTTATGATTTATCAGTTATGCGAGCCCATCTTTCCATCTTTGAGTAGCTGGAAAAGTTGAATAAAAATACAAACAACTAAAGTTGATTACAGGTTTGGGGAGTTACTGAGACACCCACCAGTTAAACAATAAAGACGTACAATTGCTAATAAGGTGTGAGTGTTGAACTCCGAGTGGACCTGTTAACGTGTGTCAGCAGATTTGTGTTTTTCCATTAGTTTACAACTCTCATGGTAGTTTGTTATTACCTTAATTATAGGGCTTCCCTGGAGGCTCAGATGGTAAAGAATCAGCCCGCAATGCGGGAGACCTGGGCTTGATCCCTGAGTTGGGAAGATCCCCTGGAGAAGGGAATGGCAGCCCACTCCAGTGTTCTTGGCTGGAGGATCCCACGGGCAGAGGAGCCTGGCGGGCTACAGTCCATGCGGTGGCAGAGAGTTGGACGTGACTGAGCGACTAAGCACAGCGCGGCACGTATATGATTTGGACTTCCCTGGTAGCTCAGCTGGCAGAGAATCTGCCTGCACTGCAGGAGACTCCAGTTCAATTCCTGGGTTGGGAAGATCCCCTGGAGGAGGACATAGCTCCATTGGACCCACTCCAACATCCTGCCTGAAGAACCTCCGTGGACAGAGGAGCCTGGGAGACTACAATCCATGGGGTCACAAAGAGTCAGACACGGCTGAGTGACTAAGCGCAGCACAGGGACACCTCTAGAGCATAAGGGTCCTTGACAACAGGGACAGAGAATGGAGTGGGGCTGGCTCCCAGCACCACGTTCCCCCCACGCGGATTCTGACAAGGGACGGCACTCAGAATCGGGAAGAACATGCAGAACTCCCAACACTCTCCTCGGCCGGAGATAAAAACTGAAGTTCGGATCATGTTGCTCCCATGTCTGTAATCGGACACATGTGTATTCACGACTGCTGAGTCCTCCTGGTGCATTGGCCCTTTTATCAAGCCAGAGTGAGCCTCGGGGTCTCTCATCAAGCTCTTGGAGAGAAATCCCTCCTGTCTGATGTCTCCAGGGCCAGTATGGCTTTTGTGCGCTTTTCCCCCTAATCCTTTGCTTTCAACCACTATGTTCAAGTGTTTAAAGTTCATCTCTGATGGAGTGTCGTTGGCTCTTGTGCTTTTTAAAATTTTTGTTCACTTTTTTTTTTTGGGCTATGCTAGGTCTTCGTTGCTGCCCGGGGGGCTTTCTCTCATGGCTGAGAGTGGGGGCTCCTCTCCAGCTGTGCCTCCTTTGTCCTGGCATCACTCATGGGGCACAGGGCCCTCGGGGGCACAGGTTTCAGAGGTGCAACTCACAGGCTCGGCAGCTGGTGGGCTCGAGAGCACAGGCTCAATAGTTGCGGCGCACAGGCTTAGTTGCTCCAAGGCATGTGGAGTCTTCCTGGATCGAACTGGTGTCTCCTGTATCGCAAGGCAAATTCTTAACCACTGGACCACCAGGGAAGCCCAGCTCTTGCTTTATTGTTCTGTCTGACAATCTTTGCCTTCACTGAAGTGTTTAAAGCTATGGTTTTTCCCAGTAGTCATGTATGGATGTGAGAGTTGGACCATAAAGAAAGCTGAGTGCTGAAGAATTGATGTTTTTGAACTGTGGTGTTAGAGAAGACTCTGAGAGTCCCTTGACCATCAAGGAGATCCAACCAGTCATCCTAAAGGAAATACAATAGTTGCGGCGCACAGGCTTAGTTGCTCCAAGGCATGTGGAGTCTTCCTGGATCGAACTGGTGTCTCCTGTATCGCAAGGCAAATTCTTAACCACTGGACCACCAGGGAAGCCCAGCTCTTGCTTTATTGTTCTGTCTGACAATCTTTGCCTTCACTGAAGTGTTTAAAGCTATGGTTTTTCCCAGTAGTCATGTATGGATGTGAGAGTTGGACCATAAAGAAAGCTGAGTGCTGAAGAATTGATGTTTTTGAACTGTGGTGTTAGAGAAGACTCTGGAGAGTCCCTTGACCATCAAGGAGATCCAACCAGTCATCCTAAAGGAAATCAGTCCTGAATATTCACTGGAAAGACTGATGCTGAAGCTGAAGCTCCAGTACTTTGGCCACCTGATGCGAAGAACTGACCCATTGGAAAAGACTGGGATGCTGGGAAAAATTGCAGGCGGGAGGAGAAGGGGACGACAGAGGATGAGATGGTTGGATGGCATCACCCAACTCAATGGACATGAGTCTGAGTAGGCTCTGGGAATTGATGAAGGACAGGGAAGCCTGGCGTGCTGCAATGCATGGGGTTGCAAAGAGTCAGACATGCCTGAGTGACTGAAGTGAACTGTTTAGTCCATTTACATCTAATGGGCTTATCCATATGGTGGCATTTAGGTCCGCTCTTTTGCTACTTGCTGTTTGTCTCACCTGTTTCACTCTTTCTGTCCCTCTTTTCCGACCTTCTTTAGTGTTAATCAAATGCTTTCCAGTCCTGGTGCTGGTCATGAAAATGCTCCTTTCAGATCTCTACATGCAGAGAGCCCTGCTGCAGTGCGAGGGCCTCGGTGTGTTTGTGAGGCGGCCACGCTCCCACAGCCAGGCCCCAGGCGGGAGTGTGCAGCCCTGCCTGTGAGATGCGGGGCCTCCCTGGGCAGCTACTGTTCCTTGAGGACCCGATTGGCCTTATCACACTGTCAGCCCACATCACAGCCTCAGCCTCCCACACTTCTCCTGTGGGAGGGAGTCTGCAGCATGATCTGACCCGAATTCCCCGTGGGCGTCTCCTCCTGGAAGGTTCTCCATGCCCTGAATTCCCCGTGGGCGTCTCCTCCTGGAAGGTTCTCCATGCCCTGAATTCCCCGTGGGCGTCTCCTCCTGGAAGGTTCTCCATGCCCTGAATTCCCCGTGGGCGTCTCCTCCTGGAAGGTTCTCCATGCCCTGAATTCCCCGTGGGCGTCTCCTCCTGGAAGGTTCTCCATGCCCTGAATTCCCCGTGGGCGTCTCCTCCTGGAAGGTTCTCCATGCCCTGAATTCCCCGTGGGCGTCTCCTCCTGGAAGGTTCTCCATGCCCTGAATTCCCCGTGGGCGTCTCCTCCTGGAAGGTTCTCCATGCCCTGAATTCCCCGTGGGCGTCTCCTCCTGGAAGGTTCTCCATGCCCTGAATTCCCCGTGGGCGTCTCCTCCTGGAAGGTTCTCCATGCCCTGAATTCCCCGTGGGCGTCTCCTCCTGGAAGGTTCTCCATGCCCTGAATTCCCCGTGGGCGTCTCCTCCTGGAAGGTTCTCCATGCCCTGAATTCCCCGTGGGCGTCTCCTCCTGGAAGGTTCTCCATGCCCTGAATTCCCCGTGGGCGTCTCCTCCTGGAAGGTTCTCCATGCCCTGAATTCCCCGTGGGCGTCTCCTCCTGGAAGGTTCTCCATGCCCTGAATTCCCCGTGGGCGTCTCCTCCTGGAAGGTTCTCCATGCCCTGAATTCCCCGTGGGCGTCTCCTCCTGGAAGGTTCTCCATGCCCTGAATTCCCCGTGGGCGTCTCCTCCTGGAAGGTTCTCCATGCCCTGAATTCCCCGTGGGCGTCTCCTCCTGGAAGGTTCTCCATGCCCTGAATTCCCCGTGGGCGTCTCCTCCTGGAAGGTTCTCCATGCCCTGAATTCCCCGTGGGCGTCTCCTCCTGGAAGGTTCTCCATGCCCTGAATTCCCCGTGGGCGTCTTCTCCTGGAAGGTTCTCCATGCCCTGAATTCCCCGTGGGCGTCTTCTCCTGGAAGGTTCTCCATGCCCTGAATTCCCCGTGGGCGTCTTCTCCTGGAAGGTTCTCCATGCCCTGAATTCCCCGTGGGCGTCTTCTCCTGGAAGGTTCTCCATGCCCTGAATTCCCCGTGGGCGTCTTCTCCTGGAAGGTTCTCCATGCCCTGAATTCCCCGTGGGCGTCTTCTCCTGGAAGGTTCTCCATGCCCTGAATTCCCCGTGGGCGTCTCCTCCTGGAAGGTTCTCCATGCCCTGAATTCCCCGTGGGCGTCTCCTCCTGGAAGGTTCTCCATGCCCTGAATTCCCCGTGGGCGTCTTCTCCTGGAAGGTTCTCCATGCCCTGAATTCCCCGTGGGCGTCTTCTCCTGGAAGGTTCTCCATGCCCTGAATTCCCCGTGGGCGTCTTCTCCTGGAAGGTTCTCCATGCCCTGAATTCCCCGTGGGCGTCTTCTCCTGGAAGGTTCTCCATGCCCTGAACTCCCTGTGGGCGTCTTCTCCTGGAAGGTTCTCCATGCCCTGAATTCCCCATGGGCATCTTCTCCTGGAAGTCTCTCAGATATATGGAATTCCCTGTGGGCATCTTCTCCTGGAAGTTTCTCCATGCCCTGAATTCCCTGTGGGCATCTTCTCCTGGAAGTCTCTCCATGGCCTGAATTCCCCATGGGCGTCTTCTCCTGGAAGGTTCTCCATGCCCTGAATTCCCCGTGGGCATCTTCTCCTGGAAGTCTCTCAGATATATGGAGTTCCCCGTGGGCATCTTCTCCTGGAAGTTTCTCCATGCCCTGAATTCCCTGTGGGCATCTTCTCCTGGAAGGCTCTCAGATATCTAATCCTATCTTTGTGTTTGCTCCTTGGAGAGCACACTAATATGTTTTATTTTAATGCCTTTATTGACTTCCTAGCTGTGTCTCTGCATTAGTCCTTAGACACTGCCATGGAGATTACAACATGCATCTTAAACTTAACCCAATCTGCTTAGAGTTGATATTCAGTTACTTCAGGTAAAATGTGGAATCCTTATAATCAAATGAAGAAGTGGAACTCAAGGTGATACATGAAGGATAGATAAAATTTAGCAAAGAGAAAGGAAGGGTAGAAAGAACTTTCCAGGAAAACGTTATATTGAATAATAAGCAATTGCCTAGAACAGGACGGGTGAGGAGAAGGGTGGCCTCAGAAGGGCTAGAGATAAAACAAGAACTAGCCTGTGGGAAGCACTTAAAAAACACCTTAAGCCCCAGGCGATTCCTCTGAATCTCCACAGAAATTGTGCCAGGAGAGGGTTGCTACTCCTTGCAGCTTACAGATAAACAGAGGCGCGCCCACACCCTCTAGGTCACATGGGGGGCCGAGGGCTGGGGTTGCGGCCAGCCCGGGGGAGGCAGAAGGCAGCTGGCCGAGGTTTTGGCCTCTGGGGGCAGGGGCTGACCCAGGAGCCAGGAAGTAGGACATGGGGTCAAGGCCATTTTACTTTGCAGCCAAAGTCGTCAAATGCCTTCCTAACCTCGCTCGGCCCGGGTGAGACTGGCCTGTGGACCCTGCTGCCTCCTGCTGCCCCCAGAGGGGTGGTCTCCACCATCAGGCTCCTGGACTGGGGCCTCGCCCTCCTCCACCCTCTGCCCCGACCCGCACCTCGATGACCTTGGCCTGCACTCTGTCCGTGGCCCAGCCCCTTCCCTGGGTTTGGTCCAGAGGCAGTGAGCACGCCGGCACCTGTCCTCGGCACCCTCGGGCAAGGAGGAGCCTGCATCCTGAGAGGTGGTGCTCCTGAGACGGGATGCTGACACCACATGGGGGGCTGGGCGAGGCTGTCAGCACCACGGAGCTGGAGAGACAGCGGGGTGGGCTGCAGTGTCAGGGCCGGAGCAAAT
>SJXQ01004415.1:284415-307215 GCA_006408695.1 Aepyceros melampus | reverse complement strand
GTAAAGTCACTCAGTCGTGTCCGACTCTTTGTGACCCCATGGACTGCAGCCCACCAGGCTCCTCAGTCCATGAGATTCTCCAAGCAAGAATACTGGAGTGGGTTGCCAATTCCTTCTCCAGGGGATCTTCCCGACCCAGGGATCGAACCCGGGTCTCCCACATTGGGGGCAGACGCTTTAACCTCTGATCCACGAGGGAAGTCTGGCCTTGACCTAAACTATACTAAATATGAAATTTATTTTTAGGTTGTAAAACCCTAGTTATCATTACTCAATATCTCATGGTGAACCAGTAGGTAACTCAGGAAACACTGTGAAATACAATTTTTCAAAGAGTCCTGATCTTTCTAAACAGATAGGAAAAAGGAACAAGTTCAGTCACACAGAGAAGCACACACATGGAATGTGTGTGGCTGGAATTGGGGACACTAATATTATATCTTATGAGTCTTAAACAAACTGTATAGCCCCTGAGTTGATGAAGCTAAATCTGTTATATAAATATAAAGTGACATTGACAGGGCTGAGGGGAATACTCTTTTGAATTCTACCTTCACCAGTTTCTAATCCTTGCTTCCTTCCTTGAGCTTTTCTTCCCTGAGAGCCTGTTTCCTGAGAGTGGAGAGCTGGGCTGAGTGAATGGGGAGAGAATGTCCTGTGGCCTGGTGTTCTCAGGTGGATGACTGGCTTCTGGTTCCCACACAGGATACTTCATTGTTGGGAACTTTGCTGATGTGGACACAGACTGACAGTGTGAGGATTTTGTTTGAGAACTCTATCTGATTGAGACCTTAGAATTATGGGAGGGACCTTGGGAGGCCATGGTTCCCTGCTCCCCTGGAGCTTGGTCTGGCATCTAGTCCTAGGGATTCTGATGCTGTCAGTCTGAAGCAGTCCTTAAAATTCATATTTTAAAAACGTTCCTTAGCTGACTGTCATGTGCCATGAGCCTCTTTTAATGCTTTTTTAAAAATTTTAATTATTTATTTTAATTGGAGGATAATTACAATATCGTGATGGATTTGCTATATATCAATATGAATCGGCCATAGACTACATGCAGCAGCCCCATTCTGAACCCTTCTTCCACCTGTCTCCCTACCTTATCCTTCTAGGTTGTCCCAGAGCACCGGCTTTGAGTGCCTTGCTTCATGCTTCAAACTCGCACTGCTTATCCATTCTACATATGGTAATGCATATGGTTGGTTCAATGCTATTCTCTCAAATCATCACATCCTCTCCTTTTCCCACTGAGTCCAAAAGTCTGTTCTTTGTGTCTGTGTTCCCTTTGCCGCCCTGCACATAGGATCATCAGAACACCTTTCTAGATTTCATGTATATGCATTAATACACAGTATTTGCCTTTCTCTTTTTTAATGCTGCAGCTGCAATATCAACCACATGCATGCATGTCATGTCCAACTTAGCTCGCCAGGCTCCTTCTGTCCATGGGATTTCCCAGGCAAGAATACTGGAGTGGGTTGCCATTTCCTCCTCTTGGGGATTTCCCCAACCCAGGGACTGAACCCATGTCTCCTGCATTGGCAGGCAGGTTCTTTACCATTAAACCACCAGGGAAGCCCCAATATCAACCACAATGTCCACTTTTGCTTGGTTAACTCTACTGATGGGTTTCTCACTACTTTCTAGGGTAGCTCACTATATTTTTGGACCGTGCTGATTGTTGAGAATATTTTCCTTAGCTTGGATAGAAATTTACATTTTGGTAGATTTCTACATATTGGTCTTGGTGTACTCCTTCCATCAGAGATGACTTATTCCTTAAACAGCTGCTGTAGTCCCTTCGAGACTGTGGGAAGTGCCTCCTTGGCCTGTGATATGACCCACTTAGACCTCTGAAGCTTTGCTTAGTGCTCACCTCAGAGTTTGTCTCCACATGTTCATCACTTTGCTGTCAGAAAGTTTTTGCATATAACCTTTATTCTTCAGACAATAGTAAACCTGTTCCACATCCCTTTCCACTTGAGCCCCAGTACCTGAGTCCTCAGTCCTGCCCAGGCTCAGCCCCTGGCTAGTGGGGGAATCCTGGCGACACTACGAAGGCCTTTTAAACACCTGGCATGTTCTGTTTCAGATCAAGCATCTTTTACATCTTTGACATTCTGTTTCCTTTTCACGTCACTTATTAGCCGTGGTTCTCATATAGGAGTGATTTTGTGCCCCCAGGGGATATTTAGGGCTTTCCTCGTGGCTCAGACAGTAAAGAATCTGCCTGCCCATGCAGGAGATGTGGGTTTGATCCCTGGGTCAGGAAGATCCCCTGGAGAAGGGAACGGCTACCCACTCCAGTACTCTTGCCTGGCAGATTCCAAGGACAGAGGAACCTGTCAGGTTACAGTTTATGGGGTTGCAAAAAGTTGGACATGACTGAGCAACTAACCCTTTAAGGGGACATTTAGCAAAGTCTGGGGACATTTTTGGTTGTTACAACCTCTGTGTGTGTGTGTGTGTGTGTGTGTGTGTGTATGCTGCTGGTATCTGCTGGTTAGTGACTAGGGAATGCTAACCTTACAATGCACAGGGCAGCTCCCACCACAAAGCGTTACCCACCCCAAATGGCATTTGTAGCAAGGCTGAAAACTCTAACATATTAGCATGAAAAGCAAAGCTTGAAGGCAGGCAAGAGAACTGAAGAGGCTGCAGTGACGGTGCCCAGCGTGCAGCTGAGGTTCTGGGCACTATGTTCTGGGTTTAAACTCAGAGAATATGAGTGAAGAATATGAAACTCAGAGAATATGAGCAAAGCGAGGTTTCTAGGGCTTATGGGGAGCCCTGACTATAAAGAAGCCTGAAAGCAGTCACACATATTTGCTCCCTGTAGTCTGGGTTTCCCCAAATATGGCATATTTCCCCCTCATGGTATATGACAGAATTTTAAGATAAACAGAGACACAGATGTAGAGAACAATGGATGGACACCCAGAGGAGAAAAGGGGAGGGGATGGATTGGGAGACTGGGATTGACACATACACACTGCTGTGTTTAAAATAGATAACTGATGAGAACCTACTGGGTAGCACAGTGAGAACAAAAGAGGGGGCAGTCTGCTCCTAGGCCATGTATTAAGTTAATCTTAAAAATGCATTCCAATATGCAGCGGGTGCAGACAAATACTATTTGATTCCACTTACATGAGATACCTAGAACAGTCAAACTCATGGAGTCAGAAAGATCAGTGGTAGATGCCAGGGATAGGGGTGGAGATAGGGATGTGGGGAGAGGGAAGAGGGATTTAGTGTTTAATGGAGACAGAGTTTCAGTTTAAAGAGGCGAAAAATTTGGGAGATGGAGGGTGGTGAGAGTTGCACAACAATGTGAAAGACCTCGGTGCAGCTGAGCTATACAGTTAAACATGGTTAAAATAGTGTGTTTTATATTATGTGACTTTTACTATGATTAAAAAAACATAAAAAATAGAATGTAAAAAGAGTGAATGTAATCATTTGCTGTATAGCAGTAACTAATACAACATTGTTAATCAACTATACTTCAGTTAAAATGAGTTGTTGAAAAATAAAAAAAAAAAAAGAAAAAAGTGATTGGAGTAAAAGAAAATATTGATAACTGAATGGTTGGTACACTGATATGGCAAAAATTGTGAAATGGTCACAAATGGTCAGTGAGTAATGTCTGGGACAAGGCCACTGTCCTGTGGAGTTGTTGGTGTGAAATGGTGCAAAGAAGAGTCAATGTCCAGCTTCGCTCTTAACAAGAAAGAGAAGGAGCTGGGATTCAGGAAGAGATGTGGTAGAACTTACTGGTCTTGGCATTCATCTCAGCACAGTACTTGTTCTCACCCACGGACTTGCCAGACAAGAATTTGTAAATATCCATGGCTCCGTCGACCCACTGCCATTGATGCTTCTGCAAATGACAGGAGGTGGGAGACACGTACGC
The DNA here is from genome assembly GCA_006408695.1 of Aepyceros melampus. NCBI lineage: Eukaryota > Metazoa > Chordata > Mammalia > Artiodactyla > Bovidae > Aepyceros > Aepyceros melampus. The sequence goes on along the minus strand of SJXQ01004415.1, from coordinate 303,296 downwards.
ATTAGCCTGCCCACCTGCTCACAGCCCAGATGGTCACCACAGCTCCGTTAAACACAGCTTTCACTGGAAAACTTGGGAAAGCACAGAAATGTGCGAAGGGAAAATAGAAACGTCACTCCATTTAACCTTTAGGAAGACAACATTACTAATATTCTACCGTATTTTCTTGTGGTGTAACCATTTTTATCCATCACAATATTTTTATGTACTGAAAAATATGGTAGCCATTGAAACATATATTTTGTTTCAATTTTGTAGTATTTTGCTTTCCAAACATGTTTTAATGGTAAGAATGTACCACAATTTACCTTGCTAATTCTCCTATTGATTGATGGTTATGTTGTTTCCAATTTACAATTACTGCAAAAAATACTGCTATGAACGATTTTATTTGTAAAGCTGTTTCTGTATTTAAAATTATTTTTTAAAACTAGAATTCCAGAAGCAGAATTAATGACCAAGGGGCATGACTATTTCAAGGATATTCAAATGCATTTCCAAACTGCTTTTCCAAAACAGTTCCATTGTAGAAATTTATACTGTCATTTACTGGGAAATTTCTCCTTATCTTAAAAATATTATTCATTAAGACAAAGCAAATGTCTAATAATCTAAGTCAAATTATATTGTTATTCTAATTTGTATTTCTTTGATACATTCATTGCACAATTCATTAGGCTGTTTATTAGTCTCAGTAAAGAAGGTAAAAAATTAAATTTAAAAAAACCTGGTAGAAATTCCTTCAATTAAAAAAAAATCAGATAGAAATATATGTAAATATTCATCTTATCTTTGAATGAGAGAGCTCTGGTTGATACCAGTGTGAATACTAACAATGTAAAATTAATTGTATAAATTATTTGTAACATCTATAGCAAAGTTTATTAAGAAACACAAAGTCTAGGATTTTTCTCCTTGTATTCTTTGTGTTTTTTTTGANTAGTGGCTTTCCCTACTTTCTTCAATTTAAGTCTGAATTTGGCAATCAGGAGTTCACGAGCCACAGTCAGCTCTTGGTCTTGTTTTTGTTGACTGTATAGAGCTTCTCCATCTTTGGCTGCAAAAAATATAATCAATCTGATTTCAGCGTTGACCATCTGGTGACTTGTGACAAACGTGAGATTTCTAAAACTAGCCAAGGGAAAGAGATGGTTTGCTTAGCATGCTGCCAAGTTAGAACTTTGTATTCGTGAAGGGAGGCCACATTCAGGAGTAAAGTCATCATAAAATAAGTGACTCTGAGTGAAATATCAAAAATGTAAGATTTGCTGCCCAAGTGTAAGTAAGGTGAGATCATTATAACAATAGACATCGCGGGCCAATCTCACTACTTCATTGAACACACAAAATACCAAACAAAATCAATCAGCTGAATCCAACAAAAAAATTAATTTAAAAAGTAATAGCAGTACATTTTGAACAAGCTGAGCTTCCCCCAGCAATGCAGGATGGTTAGCATTATGAAATGCATTAAGCAAATTTGCCATATTAATTAATTTAATGAGAAAAGAGAATATATCTCTGTAATAAGTGTGCAAAAAGCATTTGATACAACTTACCACCAATTCATGATTTCTTATTTTAAAAAAACAACACAAAACTCTTTTGAATTAGGAGCAGGAGAAAACCCTCTTAACCTGAAAGAATGTCTACCAGGCAGCCTATGGCAAATATCATGGAGGAGGTGAATCTTTAGGTCCATGTCCTTAAATTAGAAACAAGACAGAAACATTTAGCTGTAGCTTTTTTATTTCTATATTCTACGAGAAGTCCTAGCCACTGAAATAACACAGGAGAAGTATTAAACTGTGATAGGAGAGGCTACAATGTTCTTTTTTCTTAAATTTTTCTAATCAGAAAACCCAGAGTAATGTACAAACTGTTAGCTCAATAATACAAATTAGTATATTTTCCACATATAAACTCAATATACAAAAATTTATTTTAATACATCAGAAAAAAGATGTAATTTAAAACATACATTAGACACAATAGTATATAAAAGATAATGTAGATAATTTTTAGAGAAAATGATGCAGATTTATTATAGATAAATCTACTTATTATAGAAAGTCTAAAGGAAAGACTTAAAGATGTATTTTTCTCCCAAGTTGTTCTATATATTTAATGCATTGACAGTAAAAATTCTTGTTGTCTCAAGGAGCTTGAGGTTGGACCAAAAATTGCTATAGGAGAAAACTGAGATTGTAAAAAAGATGTAATTTAAAACATACATTAGACACAATAGTATATAAAAGATAATGTAGATAATTTTTAGAGAAAATGACGCAGATTTATTATAGATAAATCTACTTATTATAGAAAGTCTAAAGGAAAGACTTAAAGATGTATTTTTCTCCCAAGTTGTTCTATATATTTAATGCATTGACAGTAAAAATTCTTGTTGTCTCAAGGAGCTTGAGGTTGGACCAAAAATTGCTATAGGAGAAAACTGAGATTGCCCTATTAACTCCCAAAACTTCTTGTGTTCTCCAAAAAGACATGTTCATGCCCTCTAACCCCCAACACCTGTGATGCAGGATCTTCACAGAGGCCGTTACTGAAATGGGACCACATTGACATAGTGGGAGCTCTAAACCCAGGTGACTGCTGACCTTGTAAGAAGGGAAGAGACACAGGGATACACCCCTACACCCCCGCACACACACATATCCCCACACCCACCCACACTCATTCACACCCACACCCACACTCCCACACCCACACACACACCTACACTCACACACACCCACACTCACACCCAAACACACCCCCATATACCCACAGCCACACACACACACACACACACACACACAGAGGGGGTCCCCAGGGAAAATGAAGGCCAAGGCTGGCGGGAGGATCCCCTAGCCAAGGGACACCTGGGGCTTCCAGTCCCCACCAGAAGCAGGAAGAGACAGGAAAACGCCTTCAGGGGCCGCATGGCCCTGCCAACCCCTTGAGCTGGACTTCTGGCCTCGGGGACTCAGACAATACATTTCAATTGTTTCAAGTTGCTTGGTTTGTGGTTCTTTGTTCTGACAGGCACAGGGGCTAATCTCCGGGGCGTAAGAGAGTTAGTCGCTCAGTCGTGTCTGAGTCTTTGCGACTCTAGGACTGTAGCCTGCCAGGCTCTCCTCTCCAGGGGATTCTCCAGGGGATTCTCCGGGAGGGGACACTGCAGTGGAGTTCCATGAGACTCCAGGACTGTAGCCCGCAGGCTCTCCTCTCCAGGGGATTCTCCTGGAGGGGACACTGCAGTGGATTGCCATGATTGCCAAGCCCCTCTTCAGGGATCTTCCCAACCCAGGGTTGGAACCCACACCTCTCACGTCTCCTGCATTGGCAGGTGAATTATTTACCACCAGCACCACCTGGGAAGCCCATGGTAATATCCCATAATATTGATTCAGTAGTAGACAACAGAACAGGAAAAAAAGACTGGAAACACACCCAAAGCTGTGTGGGCGTTTGGGAGTCAACAGAGGCAGTTTTCAGAACCAGGAGGGAGGGTAGATGGCTTCACAGTGGGGCCAGGGCAGTAGTGTGGGTCGGGCTCAGTTGTATCCGACTCTGCGATCCCATGGACTGCAGCACTCCAAGCTCCTCTGTCCATGGGATTCTCCAGGCAAGAATACAGGAGCGCATGCAAAGGGGGTACCACCTGGGAAGCCCATGGTAATATCCCATAATATTGATTCAGTAGTAGACAACAGAACAGGAAAAAAAGACTGGAAACACACCCAAAGCTGTGTGGGCGTTTGGGAGTCAACAGAGGCAGTTTTCAGAACCAGGAGGGAGGGTAGATGGCTTCACAGTGGGGCCAGGGCAGTAGTGTGGGTCGGGCTCAGTTGTATCCGACTCTGCGATCCCATGGACTGCAGCACTCCAAGCTCCTCTGTCCATGGGATTCTCCAGGCAAGAATACAGGAGCGCATGCAAAGGGGGTCAGGGGCTCCCCAACCTGCGTGGCATTCAAAGAGCTAAATATGGCACAGATGGCTTTGCAATTGGTTTAAAAATGATCTTACGGAGTTATAATTAGGAAATATTTTCAAAACAAGAGACAAAAGAATGAGCTGGGAAGAACAGGACAGAGACAAGGCAATGGAATGCAGGTGAAGGACGAAGACGGGGATGAGGTGAGACAAGCCTGCCCGACTCAAGACTGTCTCTAGTGCCAGCTGAGCGTGACGTTCAGGGGGAAGCCAGGCTTCCAGTCTCTGCTCCTGCCGCGTTTTCTCTCCTTCAGAAGTGCCTTCTGGCTCCTGCTTAGACACCCACACACGTCACTGCTCTGGCTGATAGGAGAGAGAAGCCCACTCAGATCCATCAGCATTTCAGGCCTTCGTCCCGTAGCTACACACCGCAGTGCGGCCCCACCCAGCGCTCTGCAGCCGCGCGTCGCGTGCTCAGGGCGCCTGTGCCCTGCGCTTTGTGCTGGACCCGCATGAGAGCAGCTCGCGTGACGATCGACTCTGTGTGCCACTGGGATAGAGCGAATGCTATTCTGGGTGTGGCGGTGAAGGAGTTTCCCGTGAGATCAGCCTTTGAATCAGCGGACCAGACCGAAGACACAGGTGGGCCTCCCACTGTGGATGGGAGCCTCCAGTGAGTCTGCTGAAGGCCTGGAGAGGAGGGAGAGGCTGGGTCAGGGGAGCGTGCTGCCTCCCGCCGGCCTTTGAGCTGGGACGCCACTCGTCTCCTTCCTCTAGACGTGGACTAGGATTTTCACTGTTGACCCTCCCGGTTCTCAGACCTTCAGACTCAGGCTGGGGCTACACCAGTGGCTGCCCCGGGTCGCCCTCTCACCTCCACGATCATGTGAGTCGGTTCCTGTCACTGCTCTGGCTGATAGGAGAGAGAAGCCCACTCAGATCCATCAGCATTTCAGGCCTTCGTCCCGTAGCTACACACCACAGTGCGGCCCCACCCAGCGCTCTGCAGCCGCGCGTCGCGTGCTCAGGGCGCCTGTGCCCTGCGCTTTGTGCTGGACCCGCATGAGAGCAGCTCGCGTGACGATCGACTCTGTGTGCCACTGGGATAGAGCGAATGCTATTCTGGGTGTGGCGGTGAAGGAGTTTCCCGTGAGATCAGCCTTTGAATCAGCGGACCAGACCGAAGACACAGGTGGGCCTCCCACTGTGGATGGGAGCCTCCAGTGAGTCTGCTGAAGGCCTGGAGAGGAGGGAGAGGCTGGGTCAGGGGAGCGTGCTGCCTCCCGCCGGCCTTTGAGCTGGGACGCCACTCTCTCCTTCCTCTAGACGTGGACTAGGATTTTCACTGTTGACCCTCCCGGTTCTCAGACCTTCAGACTCAGGCTGGGGCTACACCAGTGGCTGCCCCGGGTCGCCCTCTCACCTCCACGATCATGTGAGTCGGTTCCCCATCTCTATCTAGCAAGCTAGCTAGCTAGCTATTGTCTACCATCTATTCTCTATCTATCTATCATCTATCTATCTATCACTTCATGGTAAACAGATGTAGGAAACAGTGACAGACTTAATTTTTCTGGGCTCCAAAATCGCTGCAGATGGTGACTGCCACAAAATTAAAAGACACTTGCTCCTTGGAAGAAAAGCTATGACCAACCTAGACAACATATTAAAAAGCAGAGATATTACTTTACCAAGAAAGGTCCATTTAGTCAAAGTAGTCATGTATGGATGTGAGAGTTGGACCATAAAGAAAGCTGAGCATCAAAGAATTGATGTCTTTGAACTCTGGTGTTGGAGAAGACTCTTGAGAGTCCCTTGGACTGCAAGGAGATCCAACCAGTCCATCCTAAAGGAGATCAACCTTGAATATTCATTAGAAGGACTGATGCTGAAGCTAGAACTCCAATACTTTGGCCACCTGATGTGAAGAGCTGACTCACTGGAAAAGACCCTGATGCTGGGAAAGATTGAGGGCAGGAGGAGAAGGGGCTGACAGAGGATGAGATGGCTGGATGACATCACTGAGTCATGGACATGACTTTGATCAAGCTCCAGGGAATAGTGGAGGACAGGGAGGCCTGGTGCGCTGCAGGTGATAGGGTCCCAGAATCAGACATGACTGAGCGACTGAACATTCAGCTATCTGCTAACCTATTATCTATCATCAGCCGCAGTGGATTGATCAGTCTATGCATTGATCCATCCTATTGGCTCTGTTCCTCTGGAGAACTCTAATAAATTCCGATACGCCATCCACCTTTCTTCATTCAGGAAGATTAGAATGCGGGCCTTGAATGGAGATTCAGGCTCTGTCATAGGGCTGGACAGCCCTGAGGGCATGATCATCCCTTCTGGGGTCCATATCAAGTACACACACACACACATCCCTCTGTCTGCCCTTAAATCATTGGTGATACAGTCATGACATTCAGTGTAGCAATCCCTTTACAGACTTTCCCTCATCTTCCAGCTCTGAAGCTTGACATAAATAGGAGAAGACGACAAAGGCACAGACCCTAAGCCCCTGTGGTCTGAACGCTTTCCTGTGGGCTCCCTCTGGAACCCTCCGCACAGGTGACCCTCAGAGCATCAGCGTGCTTCCTCAGACCTCAGCTGGATGATTTTCTGCACAAGGCTAAGTGCTAGGCTGAGACAGGAGCGCTGCCTCTAATGCAGGGTGCAGCAGCAAATTTTGAGAAGCTAAAAATACTTATTTAAATGTTCAAAATGACTTTGGGGTTAATTTTCGCTTCGAAGACCAGCAGGCAGAACCCCCTGCCAGGCACACAGCGCGGTGTGCTGTCCCCCACTGCTAGGACAGCTGCCAGTCACTTTCTTCCCATGATTTTCAGACTGCGGGGCAGTTTGGGGACTGAAATCAGCGCACACATGCAGAGCAATGTGGGGAGGCGAGGGAAGCGGGGCTGAGGTGCCCAGGTCCCAGGCCCACCAGTGGTCCGGTCTCTACCGCCGAGCTGGCCGGTGCCCCGCAGACAGGAGATGCTTGCCTTCCTCCAGCTTCTCAGCTCCTCAACAGCCTAAGGCCACGGAGAGCGATGTCTCGCCTTCCCGAGGCAGGCAGGCCCATGGGCAGGACTTGTGTGGGGGCCCCTGTGTGGCGGCCGAGGTTGAGCTGGGAATCCCTGTGGCCTAAGGCAACACCTCGGACAGAAGGTGACCCGGCATCCTCCTCAGTCAGGAGGGTCAGGATGGCAGTGAGCTGCAGCTCTGGGTGAACCTCTGCCCCGGTGTGAGTCGGCCGGCCTTCTGCTCTAAGCTATCTGAAACCCTAACTCTGGACACTCCCAGAGCCCAGGGCAGGACTCCTGTAACCTGGCTGAGCTGACCTGAGCCCCACCCTTTCCCACGTGACCCTCTCTCTTCCTCTTCCTCCAGCTCCACCCTCTGACCAGTGGCTACTTGGATGGTAGCCGGGGTGGGGTGGGATGGGGTAGGGTGGGATGAGAGTGGAGACACAGCTTCTCCTTATGCAGATCCTCAGACCCCACCTCCCGGAGGCTCAGGGACCTTGTGCTGCCTGAACATTGAAGACACTCCCTAAGAAACTCAACATTCAGAAAATTAAGATCATGGCATCAGGTCCCATCACTTCATGGGAAATAGATGGGGAAACAATGGAAACAGTGAGAGACTTTATTTTCTTGGGCTCCAAAATCACTGCAGATGCTAACTACAGCTGTGAAATTAAAAGATGCTTGCTCCTTGGAAGAAAAGTTATGACCAACCTGGACAGCATACTAAAAAACAGAGACATTACTTTGCCAACAAAGGTCCATGCAGTCAAAGCTATGGTTTTTCCAGTGGTCATGTATGGATGTGAGAGTTGGACTATAAAGAAAGCTGAGTACTGAAGAATTGATGCTTTCAAACCGTGGTGTTGGAGAAGACTCTTGAGAGTCCCTTGGACTCCAAGGAGATTCAACCAGTCCATCCTAAAGGAAATCAACCCTGAATATTCATTGGAAGGACTGATGCTGAAGCTGAAGCTCCAATACTTTGGCCACCTGATGCGAAGAACTGACTCACTGGAAAAGATCCTGATGCTGGGCACGATTGAAGGCAGGAGGAAAAGGGGACGACCGAGGATGAGATGGTTGGATAGCATCATTGACTTGATGGGCATGAGTTTGAGCAAACTCTGGGAGTTGGTGATGGACAGGGAAGCCTGGCTTGCTGAAGTCCATGGGGTCGCCAAAAGTCAGATATGACTGAGAGACTGAACTGAGCTCAACTGAAGAAGCCCAACCTGCCTGCTGAAGATCCGTGCTGAATTATACTGCTCTCATGATCCTGCATCCAAGCTCTGTAATTGTGTATTCAAAGCAAATGCATTATTTAAACAATAATACACTGTCTGTAGTTCCTGGCTGGGTTAATGGTTGGCTAAAGCAATTACAGGGCCCCAGGGAGGGGCTTGCCGGAGAAGCACTGAGGGGCACAAGCCGCTGACACGCGCCTCTTCCTTACGGTGGGAATTAGAGGCTCTCATACCCTGCGCAGGGCTTCCCTGCGGCTCAGATGGCAGACAACCTGCCTTCAGAGCAGGAGACGTGGGCTCGATCCCTGGGTGGGGAAGGTCCCCTGGAGAAGGGGATGGCTCCTCATGCCAATATTCTTGCCTGGAGAAGTCCACGGTCAGAGGAGCCTGGCGGGCTACCTTGTGTGGGGTTGCAAGGAGTCGGACACGATGGAGGTGGTTTACCACGCACGCACACAAGCTGGTTGGCTTTGCGCGTGCCTGATTCTCAGTCGCAACACTAAGCGGTGCTCCAATCGCGTCTCAGGTTAAAATCCCAGGAACCACGCCTACCACCCATCAGTGCCGTCTGCATCCTAAACTACTTGCTGAGCGTTGTCTACATTTCATCTCCTCAGAGATTTAATAAAGAAGTTTCATTATGCTTCCCTGGTGGCTCAGAGGTTAGAATGTCTGCCTGGAATGCAGGATGCCCAGGTTCGATTCCTGGGTCGGGAAGATCCCCTGGAAAAGGAAATGGCAAACCCACTCCAGTACTCTTGCCTGGAGAATCCCATGGAGGGAAGAGCCTGGTAGGCTACAGTCCATGGAGTCGTAAAGAGTCGGACATGACTGAGCAACTTCACTTCGCTTCTTTATTCTTGCTCACACTGAGAAGACTGTTATTTGTTCACATTGTATGAAAGTAGCAACTGGCCCTGGGCCTTGAGCCTGAGTCTGGCCATCCAGGCTGTGATAGAATGTGGAGCTACATTTCAGGTCTCCTGAAGCTCCTCGGCTTGTAGGAGCCACACTGATGGGTGGGTCTCACCATGGTTGGCACTCATCCTGGTCTGATCAGGAGAGCTCCAGCTTGCACTTGCAGTCCTGGAATTACTGTTGAAATTGATCTGTTGGTATGGAAATTATAAGGTCCCAGGGGCTGTTGTCAGTGAGCTGAGCCTCAGTTTTCACCCCAAGTGCTGGTCTCTGCTCACCAGGGCAGTCAGGGCAGAGCCAGGGAGAGGCCCATGGCCTGCTGGACAACGCACATTCCAGGGGCGCCTCCTTCGAGTCTCAGGCAGAGAAGCTAACGTGTGGCGGAGCTGAAATCCGCCCCAGTGCTCCCAGGCCTGTGAGAGTCTAGCCTCGAGACTGCGTCCTTAACAACTTTGTGGCAGACCTGCTCCCTGGAGTGTGGGCTCAAACCTAGACTGGCTTCTGGCCAGCCAAGTGTGACAAGCATGGGGGGAGCCACCCCCACAATCGGGTCACAAAGCTCTGTCTTAGCAGACTGGGGCACGCTGTGGCAGGGAGCAGGGCAGAAACACGGTGGTCCCCTGGGGCCGAGAGAGAGGGTCCCAGCTGAGTGCCGGCAGCTGACAGAGGCCTCAGTGCTCTAAGTACAGAGCCGGGCCTGCTAACGATGCGACCGAGCCGGGGAGCACGTCCTTCTCCAGCTGAGCCTCCGAGGAGGCTGCATCTTCTGTCAGCATCTGAGGTGCGGCCTGGCGGTCCTGGATCAGAGCTTCAGGCTAGCCCACGCCTGCACACAGGACCCACGGAAGTGAGGAGATGGTGAGTGGGTGTTGTTCTGAGCCATTTGCCTCCTCGGTCAGAGCCAGTCACACTCAGCTCAGTGTCCGCCCCGCCCCGTTCACCCCGCCTCCTCCAGCATCAGCCTCTTCTCCAGAGACCTCCGGCTGCAGGCGCTGACCCGGACCTCCCACCTGGGTTGGGCCGAGGGCTTTATCCATGCAAAAGTCGGATCAATTGCTTCAAATGGTGGAACTGCTCAGGCCCTTCCCATATCAAGGCCACCTTCGTCCCCAGGGTCAAGTTTAAACACAATGGTGTAGTTTAGAAGCCAGTGTACCACCAAACCCAGATGACCTCCACCCGCTTCAAGCCACCCTGACAACTTCAGTCAACCTGGCTTTGTCTGGACCTCTCACTAACCCCACCCACCTGACATCCGTCTGTTGCTTCCTAATTCTCTGGTAGGAGAGTGAAAGGCATCCAGCCCCATTGCTACATGAAAAATGGAAAATGTAGATGTGGAGACTGACTTCCTTTTCTTGACTCCAAAATCGCTGCAGACGGTGACTGCAGCCCTGAATCAGAAGACGAGTGCTTCTTGGCAGGAAAGTGATGACACACCTAGGCAGCGTGCTGAGAAGCAGAGACACTGCTCTACTGATGAAGGTCTGTACAGTCAGGGCTGTGGTCTTCCCAGGGGTCACATTTGATTGTGAAAGCTGGACCGTAAAGAAGGCAGAAGGCCACAGAATTGATGCCTTCAAACTGGTGCTGAAGACGCCTGAAATTCCCTTGGACAGCAAGGAGATCTAACCAGTCAATCTTAAGGGAGATCAACCCTGAGTACTCATTGGAAAGACCGATGCTGAAGCTGAAGCTCCAGTATGTTGGTCATTTGAAGGGAATAGACAATTCATTGGAGAAGTCCCTGATGCTGGGAAAGACTGAGGGCAGAAGAAGAGGGCATCAGAGGATGAGATGGTTGGATGGCATCACAGATGCAGTGGACATGAACTTGGGCAAACTCTGGGAGATGGTGAAAGACAGGGAGGCCTGGGGTGCTGCAGTCCATGGGGTTATAACAAGTCGGGCATGACTGGGCGACTGAACAAGTTCTCTGGCCTCACACGGACACCAGTTCTCCCAGGAGCTGAGCGTCTCTAAACTCCCCTGCTGACCTGTGGACCGCTGGCCTGAGCTCCTTGCCTCTCCAGTCCTTCTTTACGTGAGCAGCCACTTCACTGCACTGGCATTTTCTGTCCCCCTGAATTAACCAGGGTTCAGCAGGGGAACAGAACCCACAGGATGTTACAGAGCAGGCCGGGCTTATCAGAACTGGAACAGGCTCTTCTGTTATGAGGCAGGTGTGCATACACACGTGTCTGTACCTTTGTGCACACACTCACATACACACACCCACGTGTCCAATGCACACGACCTGTTCCTCCCCATCAGACCCTCTGGCCGCGCCTGGTGGCCCTGGCAACAGACGGCCTAGACCCGCGGCAACTCTGCACATTTTCAGTCTTCACACTCAGCTTCAGTTTCTCCCCCTCCAGGCAGGGCTGCCAGCCGTGGGGCTGCTAATGAGCTGGCAGCTCGGAATGTCATTAGGGACCCTGAGGACGGTGGCTCTGGGTGGCTCAGGTGCCCGGATCACCCCCCTGCCCTGCGTGGCACAGGGGCTGGTAGCTCCTCTTTCGCTGATTTCCCCCAAAGTGATACCAAGAGTCGACGCTTAATGATAATGAATTGAATTGTTCCTATCCAAAGTGGATGGACTGGCAGCATTCTGGAAACCGAGAGATCCTGGATGCTGGCTAAGAAAACAAAAGTAATCAGATTACACAAGGAAAATGAGATAAACATTCATTAAAATTACAGTAACAGGCTGTGATGGACGAGCTGGCAGAGGAGTGTGGCAGGGCCCAGGGCCCCCCTGCCAGGCCGAGGGTCCTGAGTGCTCCCCGTCCTGAGGAATGCCCTCACCGCTCAGCTCAAGGGGAAGGTGTATGGTTTCCCTAAAGGTTCTTTTAGGAAGGCTAACCTTATAAAGGTACCTTTACTTTTTCATGATCAGCTCTCAAAATTTATGTTCCAGTGGAGCTAAGACCTTCCAGATGGAAAACATTTTTTTTTTTATCATTGTCTTTGGAATCCATAATTCTGGACATTTTGAGGGAGGCAAAGGCCGGCTCCCTCAGCATCCGCCCTCAACATCCTTGGTCCTGGGTGTTCCGAGAGGGAAACCGCTTTTATGCCAACATCCACACATCCCTAGACCCTCATTTACGGTGACCCATAGAAAGGTCCTAGAGTGGGAGGGAGACCCTCTGGGGTCTTCGCGTCCTTGGTTCTGTGACAACTGGGCTGGCCTTCTTCAGCTTCACCGAGCTCAGCAGACGGGCTGGTAAGTGGTGTGAGGCGTCTGGGGAAGCAGCACCTGTCTAGCTGGTAGCAGCCACCGTCAGCTAAAGCCTCAGGTGTGTCCATCACTCTTACTCAGCTCCGGACAGAGGCCATGACCTGTGCAAGCCAGCGCTCTGGGGGTTAGCAGTCCAGGCCTCTCAGCACCGTGTCTACGGCCTGTGGGCACCAGAGAAGCAAGTGCAGGACACGCTCCCTCCCGCCTCGTCAGCTGAGCCCTCGGGCAGGTGGGCTGGGCGCTGTCCTGGAGGAGGCTGTACAGGGCCACTGAGGGGCAACCGGCGTCCCCCTGCCCCCACCGGGGGCCCCAGTGTCCAGGGCCCTCAGCCCTTCCTGGACCTCCACTGCGTGACTCACGCAGGACAGGAAGCCCAGGAGGAGGAAACTGGGACGGGGCTGGGCCAGGCTAAGAGCACCCTCTCTGGCCCGCTGGGGAGTCCCATGAGCTTGGGAGAGGCCGTCAACAGCTCCCACCCGGGGCCTCAGTCTTCTCCTCTGTGCAAAGGTCCTAACTGCAGGATCTCCTGGGGTCCCTGGGAGGGTGAATGGAGTGACAAAGACCGAGGGTCCAGTGAAATGCAGAGCCTGGGAAGGAAGTGCCGACAGCATCTGTGGGTGAGATGCTCAGCCCGGTGAGTGACCGCAGGCGCCGTGACGTGGAGTGTGCGTGCTGGGGACGTGGAGGAGGCGCCTTAGGAAGCCAACACAAAGCTGCCATGTGGGAGGATTGCACGGACTGTAGAGGCCACAGGGTCGTAGAGAGTTGGACTCGACCGAGTGACTTTCTCACACACACATGATCCAGCGATCCCACTCCTGGGTGTGTATCCACACGAAACCACGACTCAAAAAGATACATGCACAAGTGTGTTCATAGCGCCACTGTTTACAATCGCCAAGACTCACAATCGCCAGGACTCACAGTCGCCAAGACCTGGACGTGAGTTTGCATAGGCTCTGGGAGCTGGTGACGGACAGGGAAGCCTGGCGCGCTGCAGTCCGTGGGGTTGCAGAGAGTCAGACACAACTGCGCGACTGGACTGAAACTTGGAGACAAAGTGTCCAGTGACAGGGGAATCAATAAGGAAGATGGCGTCTACATACCGTGGAACAGCACTCAGCCATACAGAGGGCGAAAAGCGCAATTGGCAGCAACACAGGTGGAGAGAGACTATCATACCCAGTGAAATAAGTCGGACAGAGAAAGCCAGACACCATGTGCTATTCATGCGTGGGACCTAGAAAATGACACGAGTGAACGCAGTTACAAAGCGGAGACAGACTCATGGAAGAAAAACTATAGCTGCCGATAAAGGAAGGGGGTAGAGGAAGCGTTTGGGACTAACAGACACACTGTACTGTGTACAAACTAGATGAGCAACCAGGGCCTGCTGTGTAGCACAGGGAACCACAGCCAGTCTCTGCTAATCACCTACAGTGGGAAAGAATGTCCGTCACTGGAAAAGACCCTGATGCTGGGAGGGACTGGGGCAGGAGGAGAAGGGGACAGCAGAGGACGAGATGGCTGGATGGCATCACCGACTTGATGGACGTGAGTCTGGGCAAACTCTGGGAGATGGTGAAGGACAAGCAAGCCTGGCGTGCTGCAGTCCACGGGGTCGTGGAGTCACAGAGTCACACAAGACTTGGCTGCTGAACAGCAAAATGGGCGTATATGTGTGTAACTGAACTGTTCTGCTTTGCTCCTGAAACTGACGCAGTTCTGTCAATCAGCTCTGTTTCCACCGAGAACAGAGAATTTTGACTGGAAAGTGCGGGTGCCTCACTGCTGCTTGGGGAGGGGCCAGATGCATCCTGAGCCCCCGGGGCCCTGGGGCCACAGTGACTCGCAGAGGCACCCAGGGCCACTTTTGTCCTGGCGAATCGTCTCCTCTACCCCAACACCACTGGCTTCATGCCTCTGGGCAGCGTCCCTTCCCTTCCTGGCTTTCCTCCTGGAGGTGGAGTTGGGAGAGAGGACCTCACCTGACCCCGGGACAGGGCACCTGAGGTCTGCTACACTCCTGACAGGGACCTGGGGGGTCTCCATGCGCTCTGATCATGTCACCTGCATGGATGCCCCACCCCTGCCACATCCGCTGGGTTGCCATGGTGGCTGTCACCTGGGAGACCACCACCCAGCAAGGGTGAACTGCAGTGCTCTGCCTGCCTGCCGTGGTCCGTGCCACCCTCCTGGGTGCTCCCAAAGGATGCATCTGGCCCCCGGTGATGATGTGATCTCCACCCAGACAGGGTCACCTGTGAGGGTGCCAGGACAGGGCTGAGCCAGACTGTCCAGAGAACAGCTCGTGCAGCCACCCCACAGGGGACCCTCTTGTACGGATGTCACCCACTTGGTCCCAGACTGAGCCTCCAGCCCGCCTTTGTCCCAGATATACCCTCCCTGACCTGCATCTGGAGTCCCGGAGCCCGGGGCCCCTCCCGTAGTGTGTCTGTCCTCCACGTGGACAACAGGAACCCATGGCCACGTAGGGACAAGCAGAGCCCGTGAGCAGCTGGTCCTAGGTGGTCCTGGCCCTGAGTATTTGCAGGCAGGAGTTTCTGCTTTCTCTCCTCAGACCATCACATCTTCTGCCTTCTCCTGGAAGAGGTGGCCACGTCCAGCCTCCTCGGTCTTAGGGGATTTGGAGACAGGTTGGAGCTGGCACAGTGGCAGGCAGCCTGCCCAGGGACTGCTCTACAGGAGCCTGAAAAGGTGAAAGAATGGTTTAAAATGTGTAAACAAATACAAACACAACCCAGACTTTTCATGATGTTCTAAAGAAGACCACACTGCTTACCCCGTGTGTCATTTTTGCCATAAACTACACGGAAAACCGGAGCTCCGGCTGTCGTGATCGTATCTGGAGCTCCAGCTGTCGTGATCATATATCTAAGCCAAGAAGGTTTATGAATAATTTGCTTCCATTATGTTCAGTCTTACACGGCGATTCATGAGTCAACCGCTGAGCTTCATCTTTCACAGCCTGCCTGCCCTACCAAGGTCAGACGATGCCGTGCTGGCTCCAAGCACGCAGGGGCAGCCACCTGACCCTGCAGGCCGCTGGGAGGCCCTTTCTTCTCAGCGAGAGCCGGCTGTGCCCGCGGTCAGCAGGGGGATGTGCTTTGCACCTGGGAGGAGCTGCGACAAATTCCCCGGTGGAAGATGCTGTGAGACACGCTCATTCTTCTGCGTGAAAATGGCAGATTCTGAGAAGGAAAGCAGGACAGATGCTGGCAGGCTGGACACCGCGTCAGCGTGCGGGCTGGATGGCAGGCTGGACACCGTGTCGGCACACGGGCTGGATGGCAGGCTGGACACCGTGTCAGCGTGTGGCTGGATACCGCGTCAGCGTGCAGCTGGATGGCAGGCTGGACACCGCGTCGGTGTGCGGCTGGATGGCAGGCTTGAGGGGCCAGAGGCTGGAAACTGTGTCAGCGTGCGGGCTGGATGGCAGGCTTGAGGGGCCAGAGGCTGGAAACTGTGTCAGCGTGCGGGCTGGATGGCATGCTTGAGGGGCCAGAGATGCCGCCCCGAGCTGGGGCCACAGGTGTGGCAGGTCTCTATCTGTGGGGGCTTCTTGTCCACTGCTGCGTCCAGGTCCTCTGAGGGGCTCACTGCACACTCAGGGAGGCTGAGCCCCTGAGGGACCTTCCGATGAGGTTTTACCATCACTGTTGTTCACACAAGGAAATGTCACCTGGTTGACGGTTCTGAAATTGCACTGTTTCCACCAAGCACATGGATAAAGCAGCGCTTCTCCAAGAATCCCCTTCTGAAAAACTAGTCTATACCTCCTCCAGTGAAGGCTCTGCCTCCAGGCTGACTCACTGAGGAGGGTGCATTCGCATCTCTACCCACATCCTGAACACGCAGCCGGCAGGGGCCCCAGCACCGCCCAGGGCGCCGGCCCCCATTGCTGCTTCTCAGTTGCTGAGTCCTGTCTGACTCTTTGCGACCCCATGGACTGCAGCACGCCAGGCTTCCCTGTCCATCGCCAACTCCTGGAGCTGGCTCAAACTCATGTCCATTGAGTCGGTGATGCCATCCAACCCTCTCATCCTCTGTCGTCCCCTTCTCCTGCCTTCAATCTTCCCCAGCATCAGGGTGTTTCCAATTAGTCAGCTCCTCACATCAGGTGGCCAAAGTATTGGAACTTCAGCTTCAGAACCAGTCCTTCCAAGAAATATTCAGAGTTGATTTCCTTTAGGATTGACAGGTTTAATCTTCTTGCTGTCCAAGGGACTCTCAAGTTTCTTCTCCAACACCACAGTTTGAAAGCATCTGTTCTTCAGTGCTCAGCCTTCTTTGTGGTCCAAATCTCACATCTGTACATGACTACTGGAAAAACCACAGCTTTAACTCTACGGGCCTTTAACTATATGGGCTAACTATATGTCAACGTCCACAAAGTGATGTCTTTGCTTTTTAATACGCTGTCTAGGTTTGCCGCAGCTTTCCTTCCAAGGAGCAAGTGTCTTTTAATGTTATGGCTACAGTCTCCAACCACAGTGATTTTGGAGCCCAGGAAAAGATACTCTCTCACCGCCTCCACTTTTTAACCTTCTATTTGCCTTGAAGTGAGGCTCTAAATGACCTTCATGAGTGGCCTGCCCATCTCCTGTCTCCTGGTAAGACTCCAGGGCTGCGTTTGAAGCACTTTTTGGTTGATGGGGACCGAGGCCACACCTCCAGGTCACAGAAGCTCCAGGGCATGGAGCGGGGCTGCCCGGGAGGGAGAGTGGCCTCAGGCTCAGCCCAGACGCAGCGGTGGCCACCGTGGTCCGGCCGTGGCTGTGGGAAGGGCCCCCGGGAGTGCCGTGAGGGGCCTGCTGGGTACAGGGTGGTCTTGGGCACCAGCTCGGCTCCGGAGCACAGGGGCCCCAAGTCCTACTCTTCTGGGCCTTCTGCGGAGGCTTTTGGTCATGCGTCGGTAGGACACGTGGGGTGGGGACCAGGAGCCACTTCTGTCTGCACCTCCTTGCTCAGCTCTGCCCTGACTGAAGCTGGAGGGCGGCATCTGCAGCCTCCCAGCTTGTTGGAGGAAGGGCAGCCGCTGGAGGGGGCAGCAGGGGTCCCCAGGGGCTCGGGGAAGGTTGGATCAGAGCTTCTCTAGGGTCGCTGTCCCGTCCCCCTCCACGCAGCCCACCCCAGGGCCCAGCCCCTGGGATGGAAGGACAGATGCCTTGAATTGATTGTCTTTCCCTGGATGGTGGGACTTCCGGTTAAAACCTACTGGCCACAGGCTTGCCACAAAAGTGCAGCTCCAAGATTTCACCAGCCAAACAGCCAGAGACCCGAGTTGCTGCTTCAAAGCCCCTTTCTCAGCTGGGGACATCATCAGCTCCGTGTACCACGGGTGCAGCGACAGGGCCCCACGTGGGAGGCCCC
The DNA here is from genome assembly GCA_006408695.1 of Aepyceros melampus. Classification (NCBI taxonomy): domain Eukaryota; kingdom Metazoa; phylum Chordata; class Mammalia; order Artiodactyla; family Bovidae; genus Aepyceros; species Aepyceros melampus. The sequence goes on along the minus strand of SJXQ01004415.1, from coordinate 285,526 downwards.
GCTCCTCCAGGCCTCCGCTGAGCGGTGGACGGGCCCGCGGAGGGGCCAGGGCAGAGACCCCTGCTCCTCACGCTTGGCCTGTGGGAAGGGGTGACGTGAGTCCCACATGGTCCCCGCAGAGGGCGGCCCTCCCCGTCATCGTGTGTGAGTGGGGTGCCCTGCAGTCCCCCACCTGCAGAGCGAGGGGAGCAGGACCCCCGAGCTGGGAGAAGGTTCTGGGGTCCAGACTGTGCTCCGTCCACAGCCCAGGATATACCACCCACACCAGGCTGCTGGCTGTTAACACATAACTGGACATCCTTTTTTGTATTTAAAAAAGAAAAACAAAAAAACTCTCATTATTGCACAAACAGTCGCTCCCACCTGTCAGCTTCCCACAGGGCCATCTCACAGAGCAGGCTCCCCAGCAGGCGCTGGGGCACCCCGCCTCTAGTTCCGGGACTGAAGCCCAGGAAGGCGCCTGGTGGGCTGCAGAGTCCCGAGCCGCACGCAGGCGGAGGGCGCCTCTCACAGCGGGCGGCAGCTCTTCGCCCCGTGACCTGCCTGACCTCAGGTCAAGGTGAAGGTCGTTGCGCTGAAGTCAGGACCTAGGACTGCGGACGGCGGCTCTGCAGGCGTCCCGTCGGGGCCTCGAGGCGCGGGGAGCGGCACCCAGGCCCTGGACAGGCCCCTGCGGCCCGTCCAGAAAGTCGAGGGACTTCTCTCAGCCTTGGGTCCTCAGGATCCGCAGAGGAGAGGAGCCCCGCCTCTGTTTCCATGGGGATCACCTCGGAAACCTGACCGCCTGCTGCCCCAGGAAGTCCTGTCCAGTGCTCAGGGACGGGGCCGGGACTGGACGCGTCACGGCCACAGACCCGCAGGGCGAGGGGCAGGCAGGACCGGGGTGGACGGCCGCACACGGGCCCTGACGGAGGTCCCGGCCGCGGTGAGCGCGTCTGCGGCTCCCGGCGGGCAGGCGTCTGGGCCGAGGTTCCCTGGGCGCGCGGGGCCGGACGATGCCCGCGGCTGCGGAGCCGGCTGTCTCAGTCCCGGCTGCAGGTGGCCTGCGGTCCACCAGCTGCTCTTCCAGGCGTTGCCGAGGATGGAACATCTGGCCGCGGGGCACATGCGG
>SJXQ01004415.1:232080-279824 GCA_006408695.1 Aepyceros melampus | reverse complement strand
TGGGAAGCCCCATGGCCCATTTTCCTGGCTGCTTTTGATTTACAGACTGCTGAATCAGAGCTTCAAAACTGGTCTGGGGAACTTGAGAAGCCGCTTGAGTTTTTGCCCAGCGCCCTCCTAAGCCGAACGGCTCTCTTAGGGTTCAGATCAGTTCGCTGGGGTCCTTTCTGGCAGTCTGGATCTCCGGGTCTGGCTTGAGTGTCCTGGCTGCATCCTGAGTCGAAACGGCTCCGGCCGTGCGTCAGGAGGCGCTGCCTAGCTCTGCTCTGAGCCAGGACCTCGGCACACAGGAGCTGGGGCAGGTGGGAAACTCTGCCAGGGGCTGGTTCCCACCCAGTGGGGACTCAGTCTCAGACACAATGTGACGGTCAGTGTCAGCGGAGGGCTGCAGACTTGGGGGGAGACCACCTGAGACCAGGGTCCCCGCGTCTGCAGGTCTCCAGATCCAGCAGGATGCGGCTCGCTTTGGGTGGGGGCACTGCTTCTTGATTTCATCTCCAGTGAGAGCAGATATGTGCAGACAGGGGACCTGGGCGCTGGTGAAGGAGGCCAGCCTGAGACCCTCGGCCTCCAGCTGTGGCTCAGCATCTGAGGCACCAGGAGCGGGACACAGGCCTGTCCTCCCGCACCCATCCTGGCTGACGCGTGGTCCCCGTGCCTCCAGCCTGGCTGCTGTCCTGGCAGCTTGCGGCTCGGAGGCTGAACCATGCGGTCCCAGTAGCGTGGCGCTCCGTTGCCCGGGTCACCCTGGAGAAACTTCACCACGGGCAGGACGTGTCAAAATGAGTCACTGAAGGATGCAAACGGCCCCAGCGATGGAGTGGAGCAGGCGTCGGGCCATCTGTTCCGAGCGCCGGCCCGCGCTGGCACCGCGGGCACTGACTCACTCTCCTCGCCAGATGAGGACCAGGGCTGGGTGTCAGCTGACGGCCCCTGAGCATCCAGGCAGGATGTGAGCAGCCCGCCCCTCCTCCCAGGGGCCCGGGGCTCTGGCTCAGTGGGTGGGCGGGGGCAGCAGCTGGCACAGCTCGGGACCCGCTCCCCCCAACACAGCCTCCCTCTGTTTTTCCTCTGCTGCAGCTGTGATGTGCAGAACATGCAGCCATCACCAGCAGAAGCGCTGGAGTGGGGAGACACAAGCGCGCGCGTGTGTGTGTGTGTGAGGATGGAGACACAAGCGTGTGTCTGTGTGTGTCTGTGTGTGTGTGTGTGTGTGAGGATCGCCCCACTCCCTGCTGCTTGACGCCCGCACCTGGCCCTGGGGCCATCTTGGCTAAACCTTCAGTCCCGCCCACTCCCTCACCCGCTGCGACCCTGGAGTTGCCCAGCCTAAGGACAGCAACAATCCTAACTTCCCTTCACCTAAGCTGCTGGTGGAGAAAAGCTCCCTTTCAATGGATCTGACCCAGGAGTGCATTCAGAGCTTCTCATTTTGCATCCACACGCTGTGCAGAGTCACCCCTGAAATCTGGAGCTGGAAGCCCGCGTCCTTCCCACCCACACCCACCCGTGGAGTCAGAGGGCAAGCCCCAAGGAGTCACAACCTCAGGGACTAGTTGCTGTGATCATGTCAGTAAATTAGGAAAGTGGGCCGGGGGCTCCTTGGAGAGCGTGCCTCTGTGTGGGAAAGTTTGAAATTTAGCTCCCGAGCATTGCCATAAACTGGCTTTGATTCTGGAATCCATCCCACTTGTGGGGGATATGAGTTGGGAGGACCCACACCAGAAATGGCAGGAGGCCATTGGGTTTCTCTGGAGTTAAACTCTTGGAGTCTTAGTGGTCTCGAGGGAGAGATCTCAAGACTGTGAGCATCCTTCCTGGATCCAAGATCCAGGCCCCTTGGACCACTACTGGCCTCACTCTAGGAACATGACCTCTCCCTTCCTTCTGGGAAACTTTCAGACCAGAGTGGAGTCCCTCCTTCCCGCTCCCTGTCCTGCCCTCTGGAATCCGCCATCACCTCGGCCTGGAAGGTGCATGGGGGCCAGATCCTGGCTGTCATCCAACCTGTACAGCCCCCTGGCAGCCTCCCGCCTGGTCCCCTATGTCTGCCCAGCAGACATTCCCAACCTGGCAGGAAAACTCAGGTTCTTAAAGCAGGAGGTGCACAGACAATGCTAGTTTGGCCTCTGATGACCCACTGTCCGTCCACTTGGAATGCCCCCTGGCCGCAGCCCCCTAGGAGTGGAAGCCTGGGTCCTCACAGGCACCGTCAAGCCACCCTGCCCCTGTGGGGGTCCCCAGCCCATCCTCCCCAGGGGAACCGCCTGGCTCCTGACCTGGATGGGGCCTCCTGCCTCAGGGCCTTTGCACCTGCAGTTCCCTGCACGGGAGAGCTGTGTCCCAGGGGTCTTTCACACTCCCTCTTCGCTCACTGCAGAGCCATGCTCAGGTCACCTGGGACTGAACCTCCCTTGGCACCTCTCCTCCGTCTGTGCCTCCCTCTGTCCTGGCCTCCTGCTCTGCTTGTCTCCAAGAGGCAGCCTCTCCACTGTCTGCCTCTCCCATCAGAGGTGAACCCTGCAAGGACAGAGTCTCTGTGATTCACTGTTGGGCCCTATTCCTGGGTGGTTGTTCAGTTGATCAGTCGTGTCTGACTCTTTGAGGCCTCATGAGCTACAGCACGCAGGCTTCCCTGGCCTTCACTCTCTGCCAGTTTGCTCAGACTCATGTCCATTGAGTCAATGATGCCATCCAATCATCTCATCCTCTGTCATCCCCTTCTCTGCCTTCAATCTTTCCCAGCATCAGGGTCTTTTCCAGTGAGTTCACTCTTCCCATCAGGCGGCCAAAGGATTGGAGTTTCAGCTTTAGCATCAGTCCTTCCAATGAATATTCTGAGTTGATTTCCTTTGGGATGGACTGGTTGGATCTCCTTGTAGTCCAAGGGACTCTCAAGAGTCTTCTAGGAGGGATGGACAAGTGAGACCCTGCTGAGATTCTAGAACAGACACCTGGCTGAGACTGGAGGCCGGCCAGCAGTCAGCTCTCCCTGCAGAGATGATGTCCCTCCGCCGTGACCACAGAGCCAGCACGTGGCCTTGGGGACCACGTCTCACAGAGACCGTCTTCCCGTGAGGTGTGACTACCAGGACTGGCTCTTCTCTCCAGGTCTCCAGGGGTGAGCTGACTAGCTGGCCTCGTCGAGTGGAAAGTTCAGCCGCAAACAAGAGGAGGCAATGTCAGCAGCCATGTTCGCCTGTTCTCGACACGTGTCTCGTGGAAGTTTCTTACCACAGTGCTCTGTTAGATCACGGTCTGGCAGGAGAGGACTCAACTGTGTGACTTAGTTGCATCATGGAGAGTCCTCACCACTCACTACAGGGCACTCGCGTGACTCCCCACGCGTGGATCTTATCTGACTGCGATTTATTTACAATTACTCCTGCATCTGCACGGTACACTGTACACTTTTTTAAATATAATTTTTCAAGTATGGTCGGCTCTAATCTTCCCAAGCACCTTGTCGAGTTTTAGAGCAGATACAAGACCTCGGGACACAGCTGAAGCGCCGGGAGAGGACACAGACACCCGCGCGGGGCTGCCGTCAGGTCAGGGCTGACCTTGGCCTCCGGCAGCAACCCTGAGCAGAGACAGCAGGCCAAGTGGCGATGCTGGATCGGGACCAGGGCTGCTGGAACACACAGCCCTGGAGATGGGGTGAGGGGTGACTCGGGGTTGAGACAGTGACGGCTGGTCCCCTTCGAGCTGCTGTTTTAGCAAAAGCTGATGGGAAAGTGTGACCAGCTGGAAGTGCAGTCCCAGGAGACCCCAGGAGCCCTGACGTGTAGGCCAGCGGGTTGTCCTTGAGCCCCCGGGGCCACAGGTGCCGGGGTTGCCCTACCAATTAGCTCCTGATGGCGTGGACCCACGGTGGAACCACCCTGAGACACTCCTTTATCGAGTAGGCGAGCCCAGGTCCCTGCCCTTGGGGAAAGCGCCGGTGCATGAGAGACACCTGGCAGTCACACGGGCGGGCAGTCACATGGGCAGGCACACGGGCAGGCACACTGGTGGGCAGTCACATGGGTGGGCAGTCACATGGGCAGGCAGTCACATGGGCAGGCACACTGGTGGGCAGTCACATGGGCGGGCAGTCACATGGGCAGGCAGTCATATGGGCAGGTACACTGGTGGGCAGTCACACGGGCGGGCAGTCACATGGGCAGGCACACGGGCAGGCACACTGGTGGGCAGTCACATGGGTGGGCAGTCACATGGGCAGGCAGTCACATGGGCAGGCACACTGGTGGGCAGTCACATGGGCGGGCAGTCACATGGGCAGGCAGTCATATGGGCAGGTACACTGGTGGGCAGTCACACGGGCGGGCAGTCACATGGGCAGGCACACGGGCAGGCACACTGGTGGGCAGTCACATGGGTGGGCAGTCACATGGGCAGGCAGTCACATGGGCAGGCACACTGGTGGGCAGTCACATGGGCGGGCAGTCACATGGGCAGGCAGTCATATGGGCAGGTACACTGGTGGGCAGTCACACGGGCGGGCAGTCACATGGGCAGGCACACGGGCAGGCACACTGGTGGGCAGTCACATGGGTGGGCAGTCACATGGGCAGGCAGTCACATGGGCAGGCACACTGGTGGGCAGTCACATGGGCGGGCAGTCACATGGGCAGGCAGTCATATGGGCAGGTACACTGGTGGGCAGTCACACGGGCGGGCAGTCACATGGGCAGGCACACGGGCAGGCACACTGGTGGGCAGTCACATGGGTGGGCAGTCACATGGGCAGGCAGTCACATGGGCAGGCACACTGGTGGGCAGTCACATGGGCGGGCAGTCACATGGGCAGGCAGTCTATGGGCAGGTACACTGGTGGGCAGTCACACGGGCGGGCAGTCACATGGGCAGGCACACTGGTGGGCAGTCACATGGATGGGCAGTCACATGGGCAGGCAGTCACATGGGCGGGCCGTCACACGGGCGGGCAGTCACACGGGCGGGCACACAGGCGGGCACCTACTGTAATGGGGACACCAGGGTGTTATGAGCAGAGCGACTCGCAGCAGGAGGCGAAAGTCTGCTGTGGCCCGCACCCCGCCAGCCCCCTCCCCAGACGGGAGGCTCAGAAGGCCTGCCGCCCCGGCAGGCACTGGGAGTCTTGGACAGCATGTTTCGGTTTGGAATTTTCCAGAAATTATTCTTGAAAAGCCTAATCCTTGCTTTATCACTTTGCCGACTAAGGTCCGTCTAGTCAAGGCTATGGTTTTTCCTGTGGTCATGTATGGATGTGAGAGTTGGACTGTGAAGAAGGCTGAGCGCCAAAGAATTGATGCTTTTGAACTGTGGTGTTGGAGAAGACTCTTGAGAGTCCCTTGGACTGCAAGGAGATCCAACCAGTCCATTCTGAAGGAGATCAGCCCTGGGATTTCTTCGGAAGGAATGATGCTAAAACTGAAGCTCCAGTACTTTGGCCACCTCATGCGAAGAGTTGACTCATTGGAAAAGACCCTGATGCTGGGAGGGATTGGGGGCAGGAGGAGAAGGGGACGACCAAGGATGAGATGGCTGGATGGCATCATGGACTCAATGGACATGAGTCTGAGTGAACTCCAGGAGTTGGTGATGGACAGGGAGGCCTGGCGTGCTGCGATTCATGGGGTCGCAAAGAGTTGGACACGACTGAGCGACTGAACTGAATGGAACAACTGAATTGAACTGAACTGAACTTGCTTTATCAAAAGAATATGTGTTTATGTAGGAAGTTAAGCAGTCCTCAGAGTGTATGTAAGAAGACCACACCCCTAGCCCTCTGGTGCAGGCTCCACCCCACTCCCAGGAGCCTCAGGAGACTCACCCTAAGTGGGGTGTGGCTCCCACCAGAGCGGCTGCAGGGAGACCATGGGGAGGTGAGTGTGAGCGGTGGGGGCACTGGGGCTGGCTCAGGTCTAAGGAATCCAGACGACTCCCATCTGAGCAAGCGCTGATCCTGTGAGCCACCCTCTCCTTCTGCACTGAATTATTCTCTGGACCCTGCATTTTTACATTTTGTATTATTTATTTTGGACTTTTTCTATTGAGTCCTGTGGCCTTTAACCACCCCTCCCCACCAGATCCCCGCCCTTTTCCTGTTTCTGCAGAATTCTGGCGGTTTGGTAAATCCACGTTCAGGACTCAGCAATTTCAATCTCTGTCTCTCATGCACACACACACACGCACGTGCACACACATGCTCAAACACAGAGGACAGAGGCGCCTCTGGGTGAAAGGTGAGAATTGCCCTGGATTTTCACTTGCTTAGTTGTTTTGAGCTTTTCTCCATTTCAGTACTAGGTCTAAACTTCCCAACAGGGCCAACACATTTCGTAAATTGTGAGCCTGCTCTCTGCATCCTTCTTTAGTTTCCGAGACCTTTCTACTCACCCCTCCTATCTGGTTGCTCCCAGGTTGGTGGACACTATGGCCCAGAATCTCTCTGACGTTCTGGGGTATCTCTGCGCATCTCCTAGGCTCTGGCTCCGGTCCCTTTGAGCCGACACTGGGCTTTTTCTGACTCTTTCGTTATTCAGTTGCTAAGCTGTGTCTGACTGTCTGTGGACCCTGCGGACTGCAGCAGGCCAGACCTCCCAGTTCTTCATCTCCCGGAGCGTGCTCAAACTCATGTCGGTTGAGCCAGTGATGCAATCCAACCATTTTATCCTCTGTCGCCCACTTCTCCTTTGACTATACGGACCTTCATCAGCAAAGTGATGTCACTGTTTTTAATACACTGTCTAAGTGTGCCATAGCTTTCCTTCCAAGGAGCAAGCTTCTTTTAATTCCATGACTGCAGTCACCATCTGCAATGATTTTGAAGCTCAAAAAAAATAAAATCTATCACAGTTTCCATTTTTCTCCCATCTATTTGCCATGAAGTGATGGGACCAGATGCCATGACCTTAGTTTTTTGAGGGCTGAGTTTTAAGCCAGCTTTTTCACTCTCCTCTTTCACCTTCACCAAGAGGCTCTTTAGTTCCTCTTCACCTTCCGCCGTTAGTGTGGTATCATCTGCGTATCTGAGGCTGTTGATGTCTCTCCAGCCAATCTCGATCCCAGCTTGGGGCAGACAGGGTTCTGCTGTTCTAGATGTCACTATTCCACATTCAGAGACTGCACTCTGGGCAGCCAAGGTCTGGATAGCAAGGAAGTGCCTGGACCCCCATCACGACTCTCCTAAAGTTCGTGGGCGTCGGTGAGGCCTTGCCCAGGGCTGAGCCTGCAGCTGAAGAGGAGCTGGAGTCGGGGGACAAGGAGCAGCAGAGCCAGTCCCCTGGGCATCCTGAGAGGCCCACAGGCGGAGCCCAGGCGCCCTAGAAGCCGCCCGCTGCCCCTGCTGGGGGCAGCTTTAGTGCTGTGGGGTCACTGTCAGGATTATCTGAACCGTATTATGTTTCGTATCCACAAAATGGAGTTATTTCTGTGTGCCAAGCTCAGCACACAGGGTTAGGCCGTGGAATGCCTCAATACGCAAGCACTCTGAAACCAGGAGCCTTATGCAAAGAGAGAAATGAAGGGGCCCCTGAGTTATATGTTCATGTTTCAGGAAACAGTCTGCAATCCAACAGAGTTGCTCGGATCACAAGGCACAGAGCCGCACACGGCTGACAAAACGCAGCCCGTGTACGGGTCCAATTCCCTGTTTCACGTGTGGAGAGGCAAGGACAGACGGGGCAGCAGAGGATGAGCTGTTGAATAATTATGTTAAATACGACACAAATGGGCCCCAGCTCCATCTCCAGCTCTCAGAGGGGGTCCTGCTTACACATAATTGTGCCTCAGAGCTGCACACGGGAAGGCTCCATTCCATCAACACGCTGCAGGATTTGAAAGGTAACCCTTCTCACTCCAACTGCTTTTCTAAATACAGCATCCTCAGGGGCGACTGCTTCCAGAGGCAAAATACTGAAGGAGAAGAAGAGATAGTAAACACTGCCCCTCCCCCATCTGGTCCCCCTGTCTGCTTCCTTCACTGCTGTTGGGACGTCAGTAGCCCTCTCTCTCCACACCCTCCTGTCCTCCCTTTGCATACAACGTCTACAGCATCACTGTGAAAGTTGGACCATAGAGAAGGCTGAGCACCGAAGAACTGAGCCTTTCAAATTGTGGTGCTGGAGAAGACTCTTCAGAGTCCCTTGGACAGCAAGGAGATCAAGCCAGTCAATCCTAAAGGAAAATAAGCCTGAATATTCACTGGAAGGACTGATGCTGAAGCTGAAGCTCCAATATTTTGACCACCTGCGATGATGCGATGAGCATCTCATTGGAAAAGACCCTGATGCTGTGAAAGATTGAAGGCAGGGGGAGAAGGGGGAAATAGACAACAAGATGGTTTGATGGCATCACCAACTCAATGAACATGAGTTTGAGCAAACTTCAGGAGATGGTGAAGGACAGGGAAGCCTGGCGTGCTGCAGTCCATGGGGTTGCAAAGCTTTGGACATGACTTAGCAAATGAAAAATAACAACCGAACATCCATTGATGTGCTTACCAAGAACTTAAGATGCTCACTAGCACAAAGTGAATTTCCTGTGGGAGTATGTAAGCCCTGGGGCCAGGGACCCCTCACCTGAGGAGGGGTCGGTGCAGATTGACCTCTGTGTCCACCCACCCCAAACTTTCTTCACAAAGGTCTGCCTGGGGCTATGGTTGTGCCTGTCAATCAGCTTTAGCCACTGGCCAACCCAAGAGCAAGCTGGCTTAAGCCAGTGAAGGATGCTCAGTTTGGTTCATCTCCCAGGAGACAGCCTTTGGCTTGAGAATGCAATTATTTTTAAGACTGATTCTTTGGTAAAAATCTGTCCCTGAGGCCATGTGCCTCTATCTGAGCCAGGAATGGACCTTGCCTGTCTTCCTCCCCCTCCTGCTGTGAGAACCACCTGAGATGAAGGCACAGAATCTTCATGCAATATTTACAGAAGGTGCGGATTTTCTATAGTTGCTGCAACAAAGGACCACACAGTCCTGGCTTAGCAATGCAGATTCCTGATCCTGCGGTTCTGGGGATCCAGCGCAGGTCTCTGCAGGACTGCCCTCCTCCCGGAGGCTGTCCTCCTGCCTGGCCTTCTTCTGGAGCCGCCCACGTGGCTTGGCTCTGGCTCCTTATTGCATCTTCAGGGCCACGCCTTTCTTCCCTAGGCTTTCTCCTCTGAACCGTCTCTTCCCCTTCCCCCTTCCACTAACAAGGATCCCGTGCTTACACTGGGCCCAGTGCAGTCTGAGCCCACTGGCTGAGCCAGGGTCATCCCTCCATCGCAAGATCAGTCATTAATCACCCTGATGAATCTGCTGTCTTGGTCCCCTTCCCCAGGTAACCTGGGCACCCACGGGCTCCAGGCAGGAGGTCCAGGACATTTTGGGATGGAGGAGACATCATCCTACCTCCCCCACGACGCTTCCTGGTGATCGCCAAAACCAGAGATGGTCCGAATCCCCACTGACTCTCATGTATGTCATTTTCTAGAACTTTTACTGTCTTGCCTTTTATATGTAGGCTCTTGATCCATCTGGAGTAGATTGTTTTTATTCAGATATAGCTAACTGAGGACGTGGTACCAATCTCTGCTGTACAGCAAAGTGGCTCAGTTATAGCCTACATTCGTTCTTTCTTTAATATTCTTTTCCATTGTGGGTTATTCCAAGAGAGTGGCTATAATTTGGAATAGATTTTTGTATATAAGATCAGGGCCAATGTTTGTTAATTAATTAGTTTATATTTGTTGTTGTTTAGCCACTAAGTCGGAGAAGGCACTGGCACCCACTCCAGTACTCTTGCCTGGAAAACCCCATGGACGGAGGAGCCTGGTAGGCTGCAGTCCATGGGGTCGCTAAGAGTCGGACACAACTGAGCGACTTCACTTTCACTTTTCACTTTCATGCATTGGAGAAGGAAATGGCAACCCACTCCAGTGTTCTTGCCTGGAGAATCCCAGGACGAGGGAGCCTGGTGGGCTGCCGTCTATGGGGTCGCACAGAGTCGGACATGACTGAAGTGACTTAGCAGCAGTTGTTGAGTCTGACTCTTTTGTGACCCCATGAACTGTAGTCCTCCAGATTCCCCTGTCCATAGGATTTCCCAGGCAAGCATGCTGAAGTGGGTTTCCATTTCCATATTTAACCATATGAACATCTAATTTATACAAATCTGTTTACAAAAAGCCACTATTTAACACTATACTTGAGCAGCATATTTCATAACAGATAAGGTTTTTTCTCATATAGTTCTGCCTCTGTTTGTTTTAAATATCTCAGAGGTTTAAATATACACTAATATAGAATTTCCACAGCTTTTAATCCTCCATAAAACTAAAATAATTAAGTATAAATCTAAATCCGGCAAAGTGTGTTCATCATCTACTCATATAAACCTACAAAACTGATTAAAGAAATCAAAGGATACTAAACACAAAGAACTCTATGCTCATGAGTGGAAAGACAGTATTGTTAACCTGTTGATTCTTTCCTAGGTGACTTACAGATTCAACACAATCTCAACCAAAATCCCAGGGACACAGTTTTGGCAAACTGATTCTAAAGTGTACTTTGAGAAGCAAAAACCAGGAATGGCTGACACAATGATGAGGAAGAATAGTAAAGCTGGAGCACTTCCGCAGCCCGACCTCAAGATTCACTGTAAAGCTGCGGTAACCCAGTCCCGGTGTGATGGCAACCCAGACGCATAGGTCAGAGGAGCAGAATGGGGAGCCCAGGCAGAGATCCACACAAATGTGTCCAACTTGCTCCTGGAGAAGAAGTGAGACAGTTAACTGAAAAATTCAACAGCTGGGCATTCACCTGCAAATCAAAGCGAGCCGAGCCAGCCTCCGTCCTTCACAGACATTGATCCAAAGCTCATCGTGGACCTAAACATAAAATTCAATGGTTAAAAAAGCTCTAGAAGAAAGCATAGCAGACAAACTAGAGGACCTTGGGTTTGTTGATGCGGGATATGATTGGAAAGCAATGCTGAATATTCATTGGAAGGACTGATGCTGAAGCTTCAATACTTTGGCCACCTGATGCAAAGAGCTGACTCATTTGAAACACCCTGATGCTGGGAAAGGCTGAAGGCAGGAGGAGAAGTGGGCAACAGAGGGTGAGATGGTTGGATGGCATCACCGACTCGATGAACATGAGCTTGAGCAAGCTCCGGGAGATGGTGAAGGACAGGGGAGCCAGGCATGCTGCAGTCCATGGGGTCACAACGGGGTGGACACGGCTGAGCTACTGAGCAACAGCATGACGTGGTGTCCAGCGGGGTCTGGAACAAACAGGCACAAAATCAGGGAGTCTCTGTAAAGTACGGACTTCAATTAATGCATTCTAAAGTCAGTCCATCAGTTCTTACGGATACACCTTACTGAACTGCAGGTGGGTGATCCATGAAAGCAGGGTCACGGTGGATGGAAACTCTTTGCAATTTTTCTGTAATTCTACAACCGTCCTTAAAATAACCTTTTTTTTTTTCATAAGCCAAGTACCGACCTGGAGATTTTACATAAAGTGCACATCTTTGTTACTTCTAAAGAAAAAATATATTGACAACATAGGGTCCACAAGAAATCTTGTTATTCAAAACCAATGTAGAAGTTTAACACATGTATAGCATATTCGTGCAGGCCTCCCAGATGGCGCTAGTGATAAGCAATTAGAAGAGGTGGGAGTTCGATCTCTGGGGCTGCGAAGAGCCCCTGGAGCAGGAAGTGGCAACCCGCTCCAGTCTTCTCTCCTGGGAGATCCCATGGGCAGAGGAGCCTGGCGTGCAAAGAGTCGGACACATCTGAGCGACTGAGCATAATGTACACGCGCCCATGTTATAGGACATATATGTTTATCGGCAAAAACTCTGCATTCAGCCAGTGCCTCTGAGTCAGTGTTCACCTCCTGCTGACCCCGGGAGCCACAGATGCTGTCCTGTGCAGAGACTACACGACTCCTGTAATTTTGTCCCCTCTCGCTCTCCGATCAGATACGTGAGCTCTGACAGCAAATTTGAACACGTGTTTCTCCTGTAGATTTTGACAGAGTGCTGTTATTTCCTGTGTAGGAACAGTCCAATTTCCTGCCCACCATTTCAGGTTTCTGCCGGGATGCAGGATAACATCTCCTGGGCACTCTGAGTGTGGTTTGAACTCTGAAGATGTCTGATGGAGGAAGTGATTGAATCCATTCTTTCCACCCCAAACTTAATGTCGAAATGATTACTCATCTCTCTACTCATAATGCCTATATTGCATGCTGGGGTTGGAAATACAGAAATCTAATTAAAACCTCCCACTGCTTTTAACACTCTAAATGCCACGCCAGGTTGGTTTTACAAAGCACAAATGCTCTGAGTCTTTGTTCATGAACCAACGTTGCGTGTTTGATGGCTTGGTTTTCTGGAAGGAGCCTAGGAGTGTGAATGTCAGTTTTTAACTGTGGAAAGAAAACCTTTAAGAATCCGGTCCTGCCTGCGGTGGTCCCACTTGGTCTCTGCTGACTCCACCCTTGTGTGTGCAGGCAGACGCTGTGGTCAGGGCCTCTTCCCTGCAGCCAGTCAGAACCTCATAAGCCGCTGTGTCCCCCCAGGAGAGGTCATTTGCTATAAAACGTCAGGTGAAGCCCTGAAACATGCTTTGCACAGCATTTGCAATGCCTCGTCAATGACTTACGATCAAGACTGCTCAGCCCTGCCCCAAGGAGACCTCGGCCTCTCAGGAGATAAAGGCACCCTCTTGGGTCACCTCCTGCGGGCAAGAACCGGGGCCCATAGCTTTTCTGTTTCTAAATATGGACCTCTGCTTGTATTAGCACGAAGAAAATTCTTTTGTGTGGTTCACATTCCCAAGAAAATAAATATCATGGACACTTATCAGTATCAGAGAGTTCACAACGAGCTCTCAAAATCTGATTTTTGAGTTATTAATCTGAATTTCACTATTATCCTGCCAAAAAGACACTGTTCTTGTTTTCAAGTAATGATATAGGGAACCCACAAACTAAAAACATAGTTCAGATGAGGGGTGTTAACACAAATTTGGTAAAAAATTAGTGTCTTCATTGGGATTTTCCTGGTGGCTCAGGCAGTAGAGAATCCATCTGCAAATCTTGGGTTCAGTCCCTGGGTTCAGGCCCTAGGTTCAGGAGACTTAGGTTCATTCCTTAGGTTGGGCAGATCCCCTAGAGCAGGAAATGGCAACCCACTTCAGTATTCTTGCCTGGAGAATTTCATGGACAGAGGAGTTGGTGGGACACAGTCCATGGGGTCGCCACGAGCTGGAACGAGCGACCAAGCACACCCCACTTTGTCTTAGTACTGATGGTGGGGAGTATCATTTTAAGCATTTATGTGGTGACAAACCCAAAAGAACATTTCCAATTACCGGCATCTCTTCACACCCTCAGGATGGCTCTTGAGGACAGAGCCCGGGACACGGGACAGGGCGGGACATAAGGGAGGCTTTATGAGACCGGACTGATTCACGGAGCAGGGCCCCGACGGGGCAGCCTTCAGCCTCCTCTGCCAACGGAGTGTGTGTCATTTTGGTGACAAACAGCCTTTTTTTTTTAACTTTGAAGGTGAAACTTTTAATTTTAAAATGTCTGCAGGAAATAGAGATATTGGGAAGAGGACTCTAGTTCTTTGTGTGACTTGTACAAGCAAACGTCGCAGAGGCTGTGGTCATGCCTCTGTGGGCCCCTGAAGAGTGTCGCCTCTGAACCGGATCACTGAGACACCAGGAGGACCCACAGAGCGTGTCTGAGCCCCCTGCTGCTCGTGTGGCGTCCTCTGCCCACCGCTGCGCGTGCTGGCGGCGCCTCTGCTTCCAGGCTGGTCGCGGCGTCCTTGTAGGTGGAACCGGGCTCACTGGGGCCAGCGCAGCAGGAGAAACACAGACGGCAGCTCCGGGAAGGAGGTCTCTATCTGAGCCCCTGCTCTGAGCCCGAGCTCCTGAGTCCCCACCACCGAGGGTCCAAAGGCTGCCAGCCTGTCCATGGTCCAGCCTTGGGCCCTTTGCCCACGAGTCAAACCTCCGGCACTCCGCACACTGTTCAGCCCACCCACCTCATGCTGTTTGCCGGCGTTCCCCCCACTCCTGCCCTGGGACTGTGCTCAGGGTCCTTCTGACTGACTGCAGGGGGCTGACCACCCTCAGCCCTAAGAAGGGCCTGGAGGAAGCTCTTCACAGCACAGAAGGCTCTGAACCTGCCCTGTTTCCTGGAGGCTGACAGCACATTTGCAAATGAGACTGCAAAATACTAAGAAGAGGGCAGGGCACCCTTGCAGAGGGTTCAGATCTCAGCAACAGGCATCTGTTGGGTAAACTTTCCAGCTTCCTTCCTGGTAGAAGTACTCTTGCTGTAATAGCCTGACAAGTCTTTCCCTCTCTTTTAATTTATTCTGTTTTCAGGTCACTACTTGCCTCTAGACTTTATTTTCTTGGGCTCCAAAATCACTGCGGATGGTGACTGCAGCCATGAAGCTAAAAGATACTTGCTCCTTGGAAGAAAAGCTATGACAAACCTAGACAGTGTATTAAAAAGCAGAGACATCGTTTTGCCAACAAAGGTTTGTCTAGTCAAAGTTACGGTTTTTCCAGTAGTCATGTATGGATGTGAGAGTTTGGACCACAAAGAAGGCTACACACTGAAGAATTGATTCTTTCTAACTGTGGTGCCGGAAAAACCTCTTGAAAGTCCCTTGGACAGGATCAAGCCAGTCAAATCTAAAGGAAATCAACCCTGAATATTCATTGGAAGGAATGATGCTGAAGCTGAAACTACAATACTTTGACCGCCTGATGCAAAGACCTGACTCATTGGAAAAGACCCTGATGCTGGGAAAGACTGAAGGCAGGAGGAGAAGGGAACAACAGAGGATGAGATGGTTGGATGGCATCACTGACTCAATGCACATGAGTTTGAACGGATTCCAAGAGATTGTGAAAGACAAGGAACCCTGGCTTGCCGTAGTCCATGGGGTCACAGAGAGTCAGACAGGACTTAGTCACTAAATAACAAGAACAATTTGCCTCTCAGTGTAACTCTGGTCTTTATGAGATGGTCCCCAATAAGCAGGACAAATGATTTCACACACCTGGGAGGGAGGCTGACCTTACCGAATCCTGGGAACAGATGGGAGGCTGGGGGACCAACGTGCCAGCCCTCCTTGTGGTCAAACCATGTTGCAGAAAAATCGGAAAAAGAGTAAATACAAGACTGAATCACTCTGCTGTGCATCAGAAACTGACACAGTGCTGGAAACTAACTGTCAGTCAAAGAAGTCAAAGAAGACTGGCTCTAAGTCTCGACTTTACTCTGCTCTAAACCCCCTTTGACTGTGTGGATCACACAAACTGTGGAAAATTCTTAAAGAGATGGGAATACTAGACCATCTTACCCACCTGCATACAGGTCAGGAAGCAACAGTTAGAACTGGACATCGAACAACAGACTGGTTCCCAAATCAGAAAAGGAGTACGTCAAGGCTGTATATTGTCACCCTGCTTACTTAACTCATATGCAGAGGACATCATGAGAAACGCTGGGCTGGAGGAAGCACAAGCTGGAATCAAGATTACCGGGAAAAATATCAATCACCTCAAATATGCAGCTGACACCACCCTTATGGCAGAAAGCAAAGAACTAAAGAGCCTCTTGATGAAAGTGAAAGAGGAGAGTGAAAAAGTTGGCTTAAAACTCAACATTCAGAAAACTAAGATCGTAGCATCTGGTTCCATCGCTTCATGGCAAATAGATGGGGAAACAGTGGAAACAGTGGCAGACTTAATTTTTTTGGACTCCAAAATCACTGCAGATGGTGACTGCAGCCATGAAATTAAAAGCTGCCTGCTCCTTGGAAGAAAAGCTATGACCAACATAGACAGCATATAAAAAGCAGAAACATTATTTTGCCGACTTAAGGTCCATCTAGTCAGAGCTATGGTTTTTCCAGTAGTCATGTGTGGATATGAGGGTTGGACTATAAAGAAAGCTGAGCCCTAAAGAATTTGATGCTTTTGAACTGTGGTGTTGAAAAAGATTGGGGGAGAGTCCCTTGGACTGCAAGGAGATCCAACCATCCATCCTAAAGGAATTCAGTCCTGAATATTCACTGAGAGGACTGATGCTGAAGCTGAAGCTCCAGTACTTTGGCCACCTAATGAGAGGAACCAATTCATTGGAAAAGACCCTGACGCTGGGAAAGACTGAAGGCAGGAGGAGAAGGGGACGACAGAGGATGAGATGGTTGGATGGCATCACCGACTTGATGGGCATGAGTTTGAGCAAGCTCTGGGAGTTGGTGATGGACAGGGAGGCCTGGCGTGCTGCAGTCCATGGGGTTGCAGAGTCGGACACGATTGAGCAGCTGAACTGAACTGAACTGAACCCTCCTGTGGATGGCCGTTGACCCAGTGGGTGATGCGTATCCCAGGGCCCTGTTGCCGACCTACCCACCTCTTTTAAAATCTGCTAATAGGGTGAAACACATCAGTTGCTTCTTGAATGTTGATTTATCCTTGCTTTCCTGAAATGGATCTCTTGTGGTTATGTTTTACCATCATTTCACACACTGCTGGACTGTATTTGCCGATACTGTGGAGGATACTTGCGTCTGTGTTCAGGAGCTGCATTTGTCTGCCGTTCTCTGGTAAAGTCTTTTTGCTTTGATTACTTGTTTGTTTGTTAATCACAGCTATGCTGCTCACGCGTGATGACTTGAGAGGTGATCCCTCTTTACAGTGTCCTTAGGGCTTGTGTACTCTGATTTTTCTTCCTTAAATATCTGGCGTAATGTGGGAGTGCAGTTTCCTTTGTGAAAAGTTTCTTAACTGGAAAATCAATGTTTGACAGAATGTGATCATTCAAATCATGGTTCTTTCAAGCGAGCATTTACAGTGTGTGTCTTTCACGGAATTTACCTATTTTGTTTATCTAAGTTCTCTAAACTTATAAGTACATTATCATATTTCCTTATTATACTTTTAACTTTGGTAGGATCTGAAGCAATCTTGCCTCTTTCATCTATGCTGGCGATTAGGGTCTTCTTTTTTTCTGGTTCCACCCGGATGGAGGTTCATCAATTTCATCCATCTTTCTGCACACCATTTCCTCCCTGTTACTTTTGTCTTTTCGGCTCCGTTGCTTCTGGTCTTCTTGTTATTTTCTTCCTTCTGCTCATATTGATTTTTAACTTACTTTTGTCTTTCTACTTCCTTATGAAAGTAGCTTAGGTCATGTATCTGAAATATTTTATTCTTTCTAAAGAAGCATTTTAAGGCTATAAAATTCCTTTCTAAGTGGGTGGTTAGCTGCATCAGACATGCTTTTTTTAATTTCTTATAATTGAATATATTTTTTCAATCTGTTTATTTTGTTTGACCTGTGATTTATTTAAAAATCTGTTTACCAAATATTTACGGATTTTCCTAATAGTTTCATGTTCTTTATTTTTGTTTAGTTCTATTGTGATCTGGCTAAGCGGTAAAGCATCTGCCTGCCAACACAGGGGACACAGGAATCTCGTGTTTGATCCTGGGTTGGAAAGACCCTCTGGAGTGGGAAGGCCCACTCCAGGATTCTTGCCTGGAAAACCCCATGGACAGAGGAGCCTGGAGGGCTACAGTCCGTGGGGATGCAATGAGCTGGACATGACTGAGCGTGCACACACGTGATGACTGGAGACAGGCTTTGCATAATTTTAGTTGTCTTACGTTTGTTAAAACTTGTTGTCTTTCCATCTCTGCTGCCACCTTGGCACCTGAGAAAAAGCTTATGGTGAAGCAGGGGGAAGGGGGCAAAAGAAAAAGAGAAGCAGGTCCTGGAGCTTCCTCTTGACTGTGCCCACCTTGTAGAAGATAGGAGTCGTGGATGCGGCCAACCTTGAGCAGTTTCCCTGGGAGAGAACCAAAGTGAAAGAAAAGCTGGGAATCTTGGTGGAGGGGCTGTTACAATTGAGAGAAGAAAAAGCAAGATTACTGTAGCTTTTTTTTTCCAAAGGTATTTGAACTATCTCACCAAAAGATATCTGAAGAATAATCTGTGTAGGTATGAGTAGTTGCTAGCAGCAAAGAAAATTATAAATAGTGTTACTTCAGATTAACCAATTTGAAGAGGAGGAAAATAAGAGTCAAACTCAGTTATCTGGAATATTTGTATGACTTCTGAAGTGAAACAAAGGAACAACACCAGCAGCAGAAAGACAGCAGTGGCCGAGCGCACAGTTTCGGTGAACACCACACGGACGTGCGTGCACGTGCTACGCCAGTGCCTGACTCTTTGTGAGTCAGACAAAGGACTTAGATAAAGAGTCGCGTGTCTGACTCTTGGCGACCCCGTGGACTGTAGCCTCCCAGGCTCCTCCGCCCACGGGCTCTCCAGGCAAGAAGACCGGAGCGGGCTGCCAGGCCCTCCCCCAGGGGCTCTCCCCGACCCGGGGTCCAGCCTGCGGGTCGTAGGCCTCCTGCGTTGGCAGGCAGGTTCTTCACACGGGAGCCCCACGGCAGCCCCACGGGAGCCACACGGGAGCCCCACGGCAGCCCCGCACGCCGTGTGCTGTCGCCCAGTCACTCAGCCAGGTGTGACTCTGTGACCCCGTGGACGGCAGCATGTCGGGTTTCTCTGTCCTTCAGCATGTCCGGGAGCTTGCTTGCTCAAACTCGTGTCCATCGAGTTGGTGGTGCTATCCAGCCATCTGGTTCTCTGCCATCCCCGTTTCCTCCTGCATTCAATCTCTCCCAGCATCAGGGAAAAGTTAAATACATGCCATATATAAGATCTGGGACATATCCTATACATTATTTGTCAGCATGTTGGTCACTATTCCACGTACACTTGAAAAGAATACATATCCTGCTGTTGCTGGGTGAAGTCTTCCAGTGATGTGAAAGTCAATTGGGTCAAGTTTGATAGTAATGTTGTCCGGCTCATTTGTGTCTTCCCTGATTTGTGTCTCTTATTTTAAGTCTAGCTCTGTCTACTTGTTGACAGAGGAGTGTGGAGGTCTCCAGCAGTGAACGTGGATGTGTCTATTTATTCTTGCAGTTCTATTAGCTTTTACTTTATGACCTTCAAATCTTGGTTGTTAGGTGTAGTCACACTTAGAATTAATTTTTATCATTATATAATATCTTTTTACCCTTGGTAAATTTCTTGTTCCAAGTCTACATTGGCAGATATTAATATAGCTACTCCAGATTTCTTTTGTTTAACATTTAAATAAAATCTTTAAAAACTGTTTTTACTTTAAACCTATATGTGTTTTCATTATCAAAGTAGATTTCTTGAAATAGCATATAGTTGTCTTTTTAAAGGAAACACAATTTAATAATCTCTGCCTTTTAGGCCATTTACATTTAATGTAGTTTTCAAAATACCTGCAAGCACCTCTACTGCTTTATTATTTTTTCTTTGTTTATTTCTTCCATTTTTGTTCTTTTTTCCCCTTTCTTGCTTTTTTCCTGGATTATTTGAGTGTTGATAATTAGATAGACAAAAAGAAAGAAGTATAGATATACAAATGAATTAACATATATATCTTGGTAATATTATTCATAGAGCAACATAACATAATAATGAATATTATTATTCTATTTGAGTGGACTAGATTTGTGCCATATTCTTTACATCATTCTTTCAGTGACAGAGTTTGCAAAGTACTGCTTTTATAGAATTTATTACACTGTACTATTTAATTAATTTGTCTGGCCCTCTAGCCTGATTGAGAACTGAAGCTGTTACTTTGGTTTGCTTTTCTATTTATCACTTAGCACGTAAATAACTTTCTAAAAATGGCCCTTGAATAAATTAATGAACTTAAGATATTGAATAAAACATATAATAGTAACCAATTGTTTCATTTTATCAGTAGCAATTTCTTTTTTCCAATTACCTAAACAAATAGCCCACAAGTCAATTTTCTTTATTGCCTTACAAGAAATGTTCTGTTTTTTCTTTTCTTAAACCGACCGTTGAGTTGTTCTCCGTCTCTGGCGCTGCTCCGAGCATCCTGCCAAGTGTGCAGCCCCTGAGTTACGACGTCTCCCAGCCTTGCTCCCCCAGTGTCTGCCCTTTCCAAGCTCAGGACCTCAAATAAGTCTCAGAGCTGCCTCCCACAGAGTGGACCTTCAGTAAACATTGTTTAATGAACGAAAGTAGAGCTAGTTTTTTCCCATCAGATTGGATTTTTGCTTTAATGCAATTTTTTTTTCTGTTTTTGAGTCCATGAGGGGAAAAAAAAAAAAAGCAATATCCACAGGCAAAGCATAGTGGGACATCTTATCAGGTAGCATAGAGAAAGGGAAATAATACTGTGTCTGTCTAATAACAGAAGTACATGGCGATGGTAGAAGCTATCCCAAAGGTGCCAGGGACATTTCAATTGTTTTTAAAAACACAATGCATTTGCTGTTGTTGTTTCAACTGATTTTTAGGTTTGATACCGTTGAAATAGAAAGCTCTAAACCAGTGAGCATTTCAGGAAATCCGTTTATGCTAAATTCAGACTCTAGGTAGGATGACGGTGCTGATTGTGCAGGCTTGTCCTCCCGCTCAGTGCCGAGTTTCCTGTCCACGGTGCTGAGGAACAGAACTGCTCACATCCCCACATTCTCTGTGGTCATAAGCCCTGTAGCTACAGGATGTGTTCTGACTTCCAGTGCAGCAGGGAGAATGGGGGTGTTGTTGATACCTACCTCCTCCACCTAAACGACGAGGCCCACGCCACCCGGTCGTGCCGGGACAGCAAGCCCCTGTCCAGACGTCGTCGCCGAGCCTGGGGGGCGAGCACCAGCGCTTCGCCTCTTGCTGTGTCGCCACGGCACTAGCGCCCCCGGGCTAAGCAGAGACTCTCCACTGACATTTGGGTCAGTGTAGTCATCATCAAATGGTGCTTTTTCTTAAGCTGTGATCCTTTTTGTCCTGAAGGTGGTGCAGACTGTGAGTGGTCCCTGAAGCGGGAGAAGGACAGTGTTTACCTGAATATGTTAACAGAGCCAGGACAGGCTCCTGGGACACACAAGGTCTGCTCCAGACAGGCCGGTGCACAAGCCCCAAAGCCCCCAGGTCACTTCCACCTTCAGCTCATCTCTTCTTACCTGACTTGAGTCATCCTTCAGAGCTCAGGTCAAGCTCAGCCTCCACCAGGGAGTGTTCCTCAACCTTGATAACAATTTACAGCCTGAAATATATGCATGCTAACAGAAGACTGGCACTCAAGTAGCCTCAGAGATAACACCTCTGCACACGTTGTCTATCCTCAAAACAGAACGATGCTTGTTTCCCCTTATTTAAGGTGCGGCAGACTCTCGGAGCAGCTGAAGGTCCAGTGAGAGCTCGGCCAAGGGTGAGCGCAGCCCCGCAGAGCTAGGGCTCCTTTGAGATTTCAAACCCCAGGCATAGCCCTGCTACAATGTGGCGTGTGACATGTGACAGGCCTGAATTCCATTTGCAGGCATGTTTGCTGATATACTGAGCTAAAGAAAATGTGCTTTAATAGCAAAGAGTATGGCTTGTATTTATTTCCCATTGTTCTGAGTCTTGAGCATGTTCATACATCTTTAAACTTTTGGTACGAATTCAAGGGGGCTTCCCCAGTGGCTCTGGGGTAAATAATTCTCCTGCAATGCAGAAGACGCGGGTTCAAGCCCTTGATCCCCTGGGGGAAGAAATGGCAACCCACTCCAGTATTCTCGCCTGGAAAATCCCATGGGCAGAGAGCCTGGTGGGCCACAGTCCATAGGGCGGCAAAGAGTCAGACATGAATGAGTGTGCACACATATCTTCAAGACTGAAACCCAGCAAGTGCCTCTTCCCTTCTTAGCAGGCTTGGGTTTGTGTTTGCACTGATAACCCAGGTATCCGTCTAGTTAGAGCGATTCTGGAGGGCTGGGAAGCTGACCACAGGAGGTTTAGACAGACGCCACTCGCACCAGGAAACGATCCCTGCTTCTCTCTGCTGAAAGGAGGTCTGCCAGATGGTCAAGTCCCAGCTGCTTACGTGATGGGGAGGAGACTGAGGCGGCAGTGAGGGGGCCCTTTAAGCTCGTGCAGCTGGCTGGCTGCAGGGGACACAGGTTCCGACTCCAGTCACTGCTGCCCTGTGTCCGGTGCTGCCTCCATTGCCCCTCTCCCCGTGGGATGGGAACGTGTTTACACCCGTCTGTCAGTGAAGCGGAGCACCTCCAGCCGTGCACCCAGGCATCGAGCGCAGCGGGCATTCTGTGACCAGACAATGTAGCTCATGCATCCACTTCAACCGTCTCTTAGGATTAGCTGACAGTGTGTGTTTTCAAGAGACATAGAACCAAGTTTTCTCAGAATATGTTATTACCATTATGAGAAGATATTTGCACGTTAAAAGTTATTTATCCAGGTTGTGTTAGTTTCAGGAGTACAGCAAAGTGGTTCAGTTCTACATACACACGCATCATCCTTTTTCAAATTCTTTTCCCAATAAAGTAAGGCTGTTACATAATATTGAGCTGAGTTCCTTGTGCTATACAGCAGGCCCTGGTTGGTTATCTATTTTAAATATAGAACTGTATACCTGTTAACATCACATAATGATCAGCATAACCCTGCTAATCAATTATACTCCAACATACAACAAAAAGTTTAAAACATTATTTATCCAAATTTGGGAAGTCTACTTTCTGTCTAAAGCCCACTTTGGGCCAGAAAATGGGGGCTTTGGCAGATTAGCACGTAATCACACTTGCCGCATGTACCTCATTTAAAAGATGAGGAAATGAAAACTCAGTGGCATTAGCTATCTGCCTAATGTCCGGACTCTGGAGCCCCCTGCCTGGGGCTGTCCTGGTCGAGCCGTTGAAGCATCAGCGCTTCGTGTACCTGGGCTAGGGCGGCTGCGGCGTTTCTGCAGTCGATAAACGAGGCCTGCCTCCCGCCCTCGGGACCTGAGCTTGGACACGGTTACACAGTGCCCTGTTGAGATGGAAGCGGGGTGCAATGCCCCATGGCACCTTGTTCCCTGAGCTTTGTTAAATCTTTTAATTAAAGCATGTTAACAAAGCCAAAGAAAAATAAATGGCCCTGCTTGCAAGGAAATTAAATGGAGGAACTAAACCCATTTATAATTATTGTATTTCAATTAGGCTATAACAGGGCTGGGTGAACAGAAAGATAAAAAAAAAACAATACTGACATGTGCATTTCATAAATATTTGCAAAGTCCTGTTAGAAAGAGAGCAATACAAATAACACTTTAAAGTAGTCGGTCCCCTCAGCGCCCTTTATGCTAATCACTGTATGAAATAATTTATCTGCCGTGTTCTCACCAAAATTCATCCTAACACGCTAACAAAGCTTTTTCCTACTCTTCAACCAGTGCATGAAATTCCCTTGAAGAAAGACACTATATCAATGCATGATAACATTTTAATTTACTATTTTAAAATGAAAATACAATTAAACTTTTGAAAGAGCTGGAATTAAATTTAAACCCTGTCTACTTCATGCTCAAATAGCCAGTTTTCACTGGAACAAGAAAAATATAAATTGCCAGCTTGTATTTAATCCAGATTTCCCCTACCATTTGAAAAATAATTGTATGCATACCTAACTTTCTGTTCTGACACACGCACACACACAAACGGAAAGCATGGAAAGAATTGACATTTTTTTAGTCGCAGGTAAGCCGCGGCTCAGCCCAGCGCGGCGGCGGGGCAGGCAGTGGTGATGTAGCTTCGTCTCTCTCCTTAGCACCTGCATCATGGAATATCCCCCCACCCGAAAGACCCCATCCTCCAGGCTGGGGGCTGTGCCAGGACTCAGGACTCAGTCCTAGATGAGCCGCGTAGCTAGGCACTCCTCCTCCACACCCTGGTTTCGGTGTCTGCAAATTTGCAATAATCAAAAGCCATCAGCTCCTAGTTTACAAGGTGAAGTGGGATCCCGTCTTTGTAGAGCTGAGTCCCAGGGCACAAGATGAGCTAGGGGCATTATGACTGCCACCGTTATTGACCAGGATCTTGGTTTTATTTGCTTTGTTCATAGAAAACAGACAGGAAGCTAGTCTTGTTAATGTACACTCACATCACCAGGGGAAGAGCAAGCTCTTTGAAAACCACTATCAGCTCACGAGGAGCGAAGGAGAGACAGGCAGGATGAGTGCTAGGAGGGTTTTCGTGACAGAGGGATGGAGCACGTTTATATTTGTTGCATCTGATAACAAAACAAGCTATGACAAACATAGACAGCGTAATAAAAAGCAAAGACATCACTTGGCCAACAAAGGTCTATAGACAAGGCTACTGTTTTTCCAGCAGTCACGTATGAATGTGAGAGTTGGCTATAAAGAAGGCTGGGTGTCAAAGAATTGATGCTTTCAAACTGTGGTGTTGGAGAAGACTCTTGAGAGCTTCTTGGACTGCAAGGAGATCCAACCAGTCCATCCTAAAGGAGATCAGTCCTGAATATTCATTGGAAGGACTGATGCTGAAACTCCAATACTTTGGCCACCTGAAGTGAAGAATCGACTCATTGGAAAAGACCCTGATGCTGGGAAAGATTGAGAGCAGGAGGAGAAGGGGACGACAGAGGATGAGACGGTTGGATGGCATGACTGACTCAATGGACAGGGACTTAGGCGAACTGCGGGCGGTAGTGAGGGACAGAAAGGCCTGGTGTGCTGCAGTCCAAGTGGTTGCAAAGAGCCGAGTGTGCCTTGGCATCTGGACAATGATAACAAGATAAGCGTGGGCACTGGATTGCCTGGCTTTAGAGTCCCCTTTGGCTACCGTGCTGTGTAAAATCTGTGCACAGCTGGGAGGCACACACGTGCTTGGTCAGGGATGCCAAGAAGTGAGTGTCGCTCTGATGTGAGGAGTACCAGGCTTCATCCTGCAGCAAGTGTGAGGAAGGTGATGAGCGCACATGCTCAGAGTCTCCAGGCGTGGTGGAGGGGTGAGAACTCTAGTGGTCGGCCAAGGAGCCAGCTCTCTGAAGACCAGCCTCGGCATGCGCTCCGCCGTGGTGCCTGGACCAGATCTCTAGCCTCACCCCTCAGTGCAGAGTCAGGCCAGGCTCCCGGGGGGCCTGAGGGTCCCTTCTGTGCAGGGTCCCCTCCTGCCCCTGAGTAGCAGGGGGCCAGGGCTGCTACTTACTGCCCATCATTTTGACAGCAAGTGGCATGCCACTGTCTGGCTTTAAATTATGAATAAGTAAATAATTGGATTCTTCACTTAAAATTAGATGGCAATAAGATTGCTCTGTCAGCCAGGGAACTGGGCCTAAAAGAGAGGAAAGAAATGAAAAACAGAAAAGCAAAAAGGACTTCCATGTCCACAGTGGGCCCAGGGGTTCCATCTCACACACCTGCTCCTGCAGGGGGCCCTGGCTACCCCTCCCACCTAAGCTGACTCTGGGCGCTGGCACCCAGCCAGGGGCTCGGGCTGTGTGTGTGTGTGTGTCTGCACGTTTCAGGGCGTGTTTGCGTGTGTGGGTGTGCATATGAGCACGTGCGTGCATGCACACGTCTGTGTGGGGTGTTGTGGCTCTGTGTAGGTGTGGGTGTGTGCACGTAACAGGGTGTGTGTGTGAGTGGGCAGAGTGAGTTGCACGTGTGTATAGGTATGTGTGTATGTATGTTGCCCAGTGTGTGTGCATGTAACGTGTGCGTCCATGTGAGTGGCGTGTTTTACACATGCGTATAGGCATGGGTATGTGTACATTGCCCAGCATGTGTGCATACAACGTGTGTACACGTGGCAGGGTGTGTTATGCATATGGACAGGCGTGGGTGCGTGTTGCTTGGTGTGTGCGTGTTGCATGCTGTGTGTGCATGTAATGTGTGTGTACATGTCAGCAGGGAGGGTGTGTTACACATAGGTATAGGTGGGGCTGCATGTATGTTGGCCTGGTATGCGTGTGTTTCACGGTGTGAGTCCCTGTGGGCAGGGGGTCCCTGTGGGCAGGGTGTTCTGCTGGGGGCTCTCCCCCGCGCAGTGGGGCTGTGGCCTTCAGTGGCGCCCTGGCTCAGGAACTGTCCTCTAGGGATGCACGCAAGTGGGGGCCGTCCAGGGAGCAGGCAGGGGAGGGGGACCAGAGAGGCAGGGCTGGCTCCCCAGAAGCCCCTCCCCTGCCTCTGTCGCGGCCTCACGCTCGCTCCCCAATTGCTTTAGCCCGGAGCGGTTGACATTTAGCCCAGCCAGATAATCGAGGAATAACATTTGCGTTACAGTTTAACGCGACCTCTGCCTCTGCAGCTCTTTTTAGATTAGCTTCTAAAAAAGAGAGGGGGAGGGCATGGGGTCCGCACAGCAAGCAAGAGGGGCGGGAGCCGTTACTGCCGCCCAGGGTCACCTCGGCTTTTGCAGGGGTGGCGACTATTAAGAGGACAGAATTAGGAGCTGGGAGAGGCGCCAGGCGGCCAGAGGTTAATGGATTGACTATTACCTGTGGGAGGCGCGGGTGCAGCGGTGGGATGGGGCTGGCTCTGCCTTTCTTGGGAAACAGGGGGTCATTGAGTCCAGCGTGGAGGGCGAGCGGGTCTGCTGATCTGAGAGGAGCTACTTTTTATCTCTAAACCCTGTGTCGAGGAGACTTAGAAGGATTGCATGAGGGAGAGAAAGCAGGTTCTGTTCTTGCCAGTGACCGGTCTGGATCCTGATGGCTGGTTTATGTGTAGGAGGCCAACTGGGGCGGCCAGTGACCCTCGTGGCATAATCAATAGTGGTGAGTGATCAGGGGGCAAGTTTAAAACATTAATCCATAGATTGAAAAAGATTCTGAATGACAAAGAGGAGGACATGGGTTTTTTAGTAGGAGAAATTGAACGGAGCTCTAAGAGTACCAGAGACAGGCCACCCCCACGAGGACAATTTCCCTTAAAAATCCCATTAGCTGCATAACTAAGAATGATATTTACCCACAGGAGTATCCGAGCATCTTGTCCAGGGTGAGTCTGATCTGACACTTAAGCAGCATGGCTGAGAGTCCAGTGTCCGCGCAGACCAGACCAGCAGGAAACTTTTACTATTTATCACCTAGATGAGCGCTGACTTCCCAGGACCCCCAGTATCTAAGAAGGACACCTGTGGTTGTGGGGTGGCTGTGTCTAAACCTTAATCACAAGTCCTTAATCATCTCTATGAAACGGGAGAGCTTCCCAGGCGGCTCAATCATAAAGAAACTGCCTGTCAGTGCAGGAGACACAGGAGATGCCTGTTCAGTCCCTGGGTCAGGAGGACCCCCTGGAGGAGGGCAGGGCAACCCACTCCAGTATATTCTTGCCTGGACAATCCCACGGATAGGGGAGCCTGGTGGGCTACAGTCCATGGGGTTGCAAAGAGTCAGGCACTATGAAGCGACTTAGCATGCACACACGCATGGACAGGAAAAAAACACCAGCAATACAGTCCATTTGTGTGTGCACGCAAGCCAGGCTCCTCTGTCCATGGGATTCTCCAGGTAAGAACACTAGAATGGGTTGCCAGGCCCTCCTCAACACAAGCCATCAGTTCAGTTCAGTCGCACAGTCGTGTCCGACTCTTTGCGACCCCGTGAATCGCAGCACGCCAGGCCTCCCTGTCCATCACCAACTCCCAGAGTTCACTCAGACTCACATCCATCAAGTCCGTGATGCCATCCAGCCATCTCATCCTCGGTCGTCCCCTTCTCCTCCTGCCCCCAATCTCTCCCAGCATCAGGGTCTTTTCCAATGAGTCAAGTCTTCCCATGAGGTGGCCAAAGTACTGGAGCTTCAGCTTTTGCATCATTCCTTCCAAAGAAATTCCAGGGCTGATCTCCTTCAGAATGGACTGGTTAGATCTCCTTGCAGTCCAAGGGACTCTCAAGAGTCTTCTCCATACTAAAACAAAATTACAGTTTTGGAAATTTCACGAAAAATGTCTGTTTTCATACAGAGGACGTTGAGTTGCAGTGCCCACGCTGGAACATCTTTCCTGCTGTGAGCTTAAATTTGCAGACCTGAAAATTCCCAGCAGAGTCAAATAACCACAGATCAGATTAGCTGAGCTTTTTACCCAGAACCAAGTTCCACTCTTCAGGGAAACAAATTTCTAGGAAATGGAAGCTGCATCTGGGTGGGGGCGCCTGCGAGGTTGTGTCAGGGACAGTTGGCCCCAAGAAAGTTATTTTTAGACACTGAAGAATGTGCCTGCACTTCTTCAGGTGTTTTTGTTTCTGTTGATTTCAGCTGCTTTGCCTTTGATTCCTGCCATCTGCTAGGAGGAAACGAGGGCCATCAGGGTGAAATAATGGCAATTGGTAGCTCTCATTGGGGACTTGGGGTGAGCCTGTTGTTGCTGAGTGCTTAACACATATAAATTCATTTAAAAAGCATATCAATCTTCCTAATTGATTACATACAAAGAGTTGAACTAAATGCAAGGAGAGAAAACCCTCCTTCTTAACTAGGCTGGTGACAGAGAAGAGCTGGGATGGAGGGAGACCGCAGTCTGTGCCTTTTAAGAGTTAAATCGATTTCCAGGCATCCCTTCTTTAAGATTGTGTCAATTCCTCGGAAAGTCACACTGGCGAGGCTTAAAAATGGTATCACAGCTCAAGTGCCACAGATGGCAAAACACACTCCGCTCCTAAGCCTTTCTGACGTTGCTAACTCTTTGGTTATGGTGGCTGTGTGCCGCAAAGGTTGATTTGGCCAGCGGTTCCCCAACACGGTTATGTGTGACCGAAGGCGGTAGGGAGCCCCGGGGCCGCCTGATCCCCGGAAGCTCAAAGGAAGTCTCCGAGGACGGGCCGGCATTTGGCCGGCTGTAAACCTGCCCAATATCTCTGAAAGGGTGACCTGCTGACACCGGGAAGGCGCTGCTCCTCATTTAATTAAGAGAGAAAGGGTTTCGGTGGAGAGTGGGCTCTGGGCTCCTTTGTAATTTTCGCTGACCAATCCAATTATGTGGATAATTGCAAATGCGTTTCAAAAAGAAGGGGGAGTCAGTCTGAGAATAAATCAAGATTCAGTCAAGGGGGCTGCTGTTCAGGAGAAAAAAAATCAAATGTGTCCAGGAGGAGAATTAGAAGCAACAGCCACGTTGTCTCAACGGGAGAAGTATAGTAAGAATACTGTCCGTTGTTAATTCCTGCTACCAGGTCGGGCGCTGGCTTACCAGCGCGGCCGCTTGGTGGAAGGGTGTGGGCGCCTTTACTGTAAACTGGCTCGACGTCCTCTTGAATCCATACCACACAGGGACGACGGCCATCACAGACAGAGGTGAATTTGAAAAGACTTTGTTTGGTTTTTAGTTCAACAATCCGCATGGCCTGTATCTTTCTGCAGACATTTATTTCAAGGTACTTAAAAACTGACTTTTATGAGATAATTTAGGCGGTGATTATTTTTGTTGAGAAATGTGTCCTTTTATCCCTTCATTCATCCTGGACTAAGGTATTTCTGTTTGTCAGAATGCCACCGTTTCTGATAAATGACTGCAGACAGACTGCTACACTTTATTAAAAAGTAATAACAATTTTTGTACGCACCCTTCACATTGTAGGGGGGGCCATGAATCAAAGACACTGCTGTCTGGGCCTGATAAATGCGCCGTTTACCAGCTGAGGAGTTATTTAGGACTGGCTATTAATTTAAATCACATTTATCTTCCCCGGATGGGGGAGGCGGCTGTGATAGAGCGTCCAGTGGCCAGTGGAGCGGCTAAGTGCGCATTATTTATTACCTCTGCCTCTAGCCGGCTGTGCAATATGTTAAAAAAAAAAAAAACAGTGCCAATTACCGCGGTTAATCTCGTCAGGGCAATAACAAATTTCTTCCCAACACAAGGCAATTTTTATGCTTGCACTTTTTCTCCTCCAGACAGACTTGCTTCTAATTCTCCATCATTAAACCCAAAGCTCTCACTCCCCTGAGTGCTCATGGGAAATTCCTATGTCTCCTGGCTTCACCTTTGTTTGGAGAACAGTGCATTTTTTATGCATGATTCGAAGGCAAGTGTGTTCTTTTGACGCCTTAATGAGTATTTGTGGATAACATGGAGAGGTGGTGTGTACTGCGAGTCAGGCTGGCCATATTTTACTATTAAGTGTTTCCTCATTAATAACAGCGCCTCTTGCGCGGCTTCTGAATTCACCCCTTTCTTATTATGCAGAATAATAACGGGGAAGAACCCATCATAAGCATATTTTTGCCAATTAACTTCCAGTTGATGGATCCAAGGGAGAATAAAACAGTTTTAATAAAATGAATCTTGGACCCAAAATAAATCCAAGCACGAGCAGCTCCACTCTCTGGCACAGCCTCGGGCATGGTGGGCGCCTCTGCTGGGGCGTCTTGGGTGCGTTGTGCGCAGATGACATGGTCCTCGGGCTTTGGGTCCCACCAGGCAGCATCGCTGTCCCCTCCGACTTGCAGACCCCACACTCAGCTGTAGGCTGCCAGGGTCTGCTGTCCAGTAGACGCTCTGGATGTGGGCGGCATAAACGAGAGTTAAACAGAAGCAAAGCTCACAATCCCCAGAGCATACCTATGTGGACAGCACCTGCTTGTGCGTGCGCTCACACTGCTTTACGTGTGGATAGAATGACGAGTATAAAACCATGACTGCACTCCTGCTTGTGCGTGCGTTCACACTGCTTCATGTGCGAATAGAATGACGAGTATAAACCCATGATTGCACTGAGTTTCCTGGGTATTTCCTTCGCAGACACTGTACCTGAGCCGTTTCCAGGGGGAGAGGTGGATACGGGGACAACAGAACAGGGATTGAAGGAATCCGCCCTCAGGACCCAGTGTCTTCAGACAAGCTGGCGCCTTGCCCCTCTGATGGCCGCTTTGACAGGTGGTGGGTGGCTGATTCCTGGGAGACGGTTAAAAAAAAAAGCAATTTGGAAGAACTCTAGCGAGCCCCATCCCAGGGCACAAAATGAGTCCAGGACAGCCCTCCTGGGGGGTCCATGCACTCCACAGCTGGAGCGTCCCTTTTATACTGCGTGAGGGCACAGACTCAGAACAGCCTCTCCTGGGACATGGGGACTGTGGTCCCCAGAATAAATCCAACAGTTTGCAAAATCAAGGTCTTGTGTAGAATGTGGAACAGCACAGGAGAAGACTGTGTGTGTGTATGTTTCTATATACACGAGTGTATATACACACATGTGTTCATATACACATTTATGCATTGACATGCATGTTACATAAGCCTTCCTCAGTGATCAGTGCAAAGAAACAGAGGAAAACAGCAGAAGGGGAAACACTAGAGATCTCCTCAAGAAAATCAGAGATGCCAAGGGAACATTTCATGCAAAGATGAGCACAATAAAGGACAGAAAATGTGTGGACCTAACAGAAGCAGAAGATATTAAGAAGAGGTGGCAAGAATACACAGAAGAACTGTAAAAAATGATCTTTATGACCCAGATAACCACAACAGTGTGATCACTCACCTAAAGCCAGACACCTGGAATGTGAAGTCAAGTGGGCCTTAGGAAGCATCACTACAAAGAAAGCTGATGGAGGTGATGGAATTCCGGTTAAGCTATTTCAAATCCTAAAAGATGATGCTGTGAAAGTGCTGCACTCAATTTGCCAGCAATTTAGGAAAACTCAGCAATGGCCACAGGACTGGAAAAGGTCAGTTTTCATTCCAATCCCAAAGAAAAGCAATGCCAAAGAATGCTCAAACTACCACACAATTGCACTCATCTCACATGATAGCAAAGCAATGCTCAAAATTCTCCAAGGCAGGCTTCAGCAATATGTGAACTGTGAACTTCCAGATGTTCAAGCTGGATTTAGAAAGGCAGAGGAAATAGAGATCAAATTGCCAACATCCGTTGGATCATCAAAAAAGCAAGAGAGTTCCAGAAAAACATCTACTTCTGCTTTATTGACTATGCCAAAGCCTTTGACTGTGTGGATCACAATAAACTGTGGAAAAATTCTTAAAAGATGGGAATATCGGACCACCTGACCTGCTTCCTGAGAAATATGTATGCAGGTCAAGAAGCAGCAGTTAGAACTGGACATGGAACAACAGACTGGTTCCAAATCGGGAAAGGAGTATGTCAAGGCTGTATATGGTCACCCTGCTTATTTAACTTACATGCAGAGTACATCATGAGAAACACTGGACTGGAAGAAACACAAGATGGTATCAAGATTGCAGGGAGAAATATCAATAATCTCAGATATGCAGATGACACCACCTTTATGGCAGAAAGTGAAGAAGAACTAAAGAGCCTCTTGATGAAAGTGAAAGAGGAGGGTGAAAAAGTTGGCTTAAAACTCCACATTCAGAAAACTAAGATCAAGGCATCTGGTCCCATCACTTCATGGGAAATGATGGAAACAGTGACAGACTTTATTTTGGGGGGCTCCAAAATCACTGCAGATGGTGACTGCAGCCGTGAGATTAAAAACCGCTTGCTCCTTAGAAGAAAAACTATGACCAACCTAGACAGCATACTAAAAAGTAGAGAATTACTTTGCCAACAAAGGTCCATTTAGTCAAGGCTATGGTTTTTCCAGTGGTCGTGTGTGGAACTTGGACTATAAAGAAAGTTGAGCACTGAAGAATCGATGCTTTCAAATTGTGGTGCTGGAGAAGACTCTTGAGAAGCCCTTGGACTGCAAGAAGATCCAACCAGTCCATCCTAAAGGAAATCAGTCCTGAATATGCATTGGAAGGACTGATGCTGAGGCTGAAACTCTGATACTTTGGCCACCTGATGCAAAGAACTGACTCATGAGAGAAGACCCTGATGCTGGGAAAAATTGAAGGCAGGAGGAGAAGGGGACGACAGAGGGCGAGATGGTTGGATGGCATCACCAACTCAATGGTCATGAGTTTGCATGAACTCCATGAGTTGTTGATGGACACAGAGGCCTGGTGTGCTGCAGTCCATGGGGTCACAAAGAGTCGGACAAGACTAAGGGACTGAACTGATGTGCAGTGTACAATGAACTCAGTTATATGACGTCATGTATACATTCATAGGTTTATTCTTGCATGGATATTTGTATATATGCACGCATCTGTACGTGTCCTAAGCTGCTTCAGTTGCGTCCGACTCCTTGCAACCGCATGGACTGCAGCCCGTGGGACTCCTCTGTCCACGGGATTCTCCAGAGAAGAATAATGGAGCGGGTTGCCATGCGCTCCTCATATCTATGCACACATAGATACGCCTATGTGCATTCATTAACTATAGTTATTAGATAGGTTAAATGAATATAACATTAATGGGGGGCTGAGCCAGAATTAGGTGGGGCTTTGACGCTCTCCTTCCGGAAGCACTCTCAAGGGCCAGGGAAGGGGGCCACCCCCCGCCTCTGCCCTCCACCCTCCACCTTGAGAGGTTTTCCGTCCATCCCACTCCTTGCAAGCCCAACAGGAGTACCCATCACCAGCCAACGTTTTTGCTTCTCTGCCATCATGCGCCCTCCACCGGGTACGCGAGTCCCGCTTCCGCACGAATCCGCGCTTTCTGCAGACCGCTCTCTCTGTCCTGCATTTCTGCCCCTGAGTCCAGTCCAGAACTGGCCCTGCAGCTGTGGCAGATAGGAGAGGTGGCTTTGTGACATCTTCTCCTGGGTGCCTGGCTCCCACCAGGGGTCCTCGGGGACCTGGGCCCTCCCTGGTCTGTCCTTGTGGAGGATCAGTGCTCACACCAGGGTCCTGGCAGAGGCAGCGGTCTGCAAGCCCCCCGGTCTCCTCAGGGAGCTGCTGGTGGCCCCTCGCTCTTGCTGGGAGTGGCCAGGCAAGCGTGCGCAGCACTCTATTCTCTCCAACTGCTGCAGGGGCCGTGGTGCCGATCAGGCTCAAAGACGAGCAAAGGGGGTGAAAAGCACCCTGTTTGGGCTTGGAATGTCTGGAAGCCCAGAGAGGTTTCCTCATTCCTTTCCAAGACAACAGTGGTTTTTAAATCCCAAGTGTCGGAGCTCCAGAAAACATGCTGTTTCATCAATATCCAGTCACTCAAGCCAGAAGTTTTGAAGGCAATATTAGCTATTTACTTGCCTTTCACAGTATTCTGTCCACTCAGCTTCAGAAGCATCTCTCAAATAGTGTCCTCCCCTCTGTTCCCAGCACCAAGGTCTAGTTTCTGCCTTTATCAGCTAAGCCATTGAAATCGAGGCATTCATCTTGAGTTATGTAACTCATCTAAGATTACAATAAAATCCAGTGCAAAGAGTGAAAAAGTCAATTTAATATGTATATGTATGTATATATACATAGTAAATGCATAGAGATGGGTATGTATATATCAGATTTTTTTTTTAAATATAAAGCTTTGTTCCACCTCAAAGATGTATTTAACACTATAGTTAAAGAGCTTCATTTTTGTGTGATTTTGAATCAAATCTCTTGCTGAAACAGTAGAAATACTTCAGAAGGCTCTCCCTTTGAATTGGACAGTCCCCGGTCCTCTGTGAGGATGCACAGGAGCAAAGGCAGGTGATGTCATGGAGGCACGTAAGAGAAAAGCGCTAGCGGTCGTGCCTGGGGTGGCAGGAAGTCACGTGTTCAAAGGGCATCTGGGAAGAATAGACTGCGGACTTGAAGAAATGTGTGCAAAGGGGCAAAGACTTATTACAAAACAGGCCAAATATGGAGTTTAAGGTTGCAAAACCTGTGCCTTTTAGACCAGTTAATAACTCTTGAACATAGTAAAGGAAAAAAGCAAAGTTCAGTTAGGTCTTTCCAGCAACCGGCATCAAACACTGAAGATTAAAGCCTTCAGAAGCAGCAAGCAAGACCTGTGAACCGGTTTTGCTGCTTCTGAGCGAGGAGACCTTGAACAAGGGAGTTGCATCTTCTTGCGGACCTGGGTCCTCACGTAGTAGGGCAGACTTCCACTTTTCTACTCTGAGAGCGAGGAACACAGAGAACTGCACTGTCCAGTGTATAGTAAGAACTCAAGCAATTGAAGTTATTTGTATCACTGTCATCACCACCACCACCGTCATCACCATCATGACCACCAGCACCAGCACCACCAGCACCATCATCACCACCTCCATCCGCACCATCATGACCACCATGACCACCATCACCATGACCACCATCACCATGACCACCATCACCATGACCACCATCACCACCCTCATCACCATCATTGTCCTTTATGTGCCACAAACAGAGACAAACCAGAGCTCTGAGAACTAAAGGAGCCCTACGGGTCACAAAACCCAGCCCCGGGGGAGTCGACGGGCGTGGCCCAGGAGAAGGCCTGTGCCGGGGCCTTCGTGTCCTTGTGGCCATGTGTGCCGTGAGAAGCACGGTCCCTTCGGGTGCTTTGATGGGAAGGTGAGCGTGCTCCACGTGCTCCGTGAGGCGGTCCCCTCTGGGCCACTCGCCCTCCTCGCGTGCTCCCCACTCCTGCCTCAGCTGCTCAGCCCCAGGCCCTGTGCTGGCGACCCTGCAGCCTGGAGGAGGGTGGGTCGGGGGGCGTGGCCCGTGGCCCCGTTGCTCTGCATTCCCGCGTCTTCCTCAGAGCTGCTGGGGCTTGCAGGCTGGGCTACATGCCACGAGGCAGAAGATGAGCAGCTGCTTGGACACAGACACCCAGAAAATCAAACGTCAGAAGCAAACAGGATATCCGGTCACCAGGAGAGCTCTGTCAGACTCTCACAGAGCTGCTTTTCACTTTCTCTGCATTTTCCTGAACTCAAAGTTTTTAAAAAAATCAAATTATATGTATTTTTAAAAATTGGCTACTTTCCTTCCTCATAATCATAATTTACTTCACATTTTCTTACAGCCTTCATTTACGTGTTGGCTCAAGTTTGTACAGCTTTCCTCATAGCTCAGTCAGTAAGGAATCTGCCTGCAATACAGGGGACCTGGGTTTGATTCCTGGGTCAGGAAGATCCCCCAGAGAAGGAAATGGCAACCCACTCCAGTCTTCTTGCCTGGAGAACCCCATGAACGGAGGAGCCTGGCAGTTTTCAGTTCCTGGGATCACACAGAGTTGGACACGACTCAGCAACGAAACCACCAAGTTTGTGGAGTTAGCCAGTTTTGTGCACCTGTGACTCTAGGACAGAAATCGCTGCTATGACAAAAACGAAGACAAAAGTGTGACAGAGACTGTGTGCGTGTGATAGTCCCCTGGTCTGTGGCCCAGTCCAAGGCCGGATTGCTGGTTTTCTGGCTCCTGAAATATTCATTAGGGTGAACCCACTGTTAGTTCTCAGGAATTTCTTTCACGTAACCTTTTAATTTTGCAAATTCCAAAGAAGCTGAGACTTTTCTTTTTTCAAAGAAGTACATCTTCTATGGGATTTTTGGTTTCGTGTTAAAATGATTTCCATCTTCTCTTTAGCAACTCTTAAGTTATTTGGAGGTGGCAGAAGAGGTGAAAATATGAGAATCCAAGCTCCTGTCTATGGAGTACTGAGTCATGCGAAGACACAGCTGGACCTTGGAAATGTTACAATAAGTGAGAAAAGCCAAGCACGGGAGGTCAAGCCTGCCGTCACTCCACTTACACTGAGCATCTAGACTATGGAGTTCATGGTGGCGGAAGCACAGCAGAGCCTTCCAGGGCTGGGGAGGGAGGGGTGAGCTGCTGTTATTTCATGGGAACCAAGCTGTTGTTCAGGATGTGAAAAAGTGCTGGGAACAGTGATGCTGGTTACACATCTTGAGTGTATTTAAGGTCACTGAATTGCGTACTTTGTAGTGGCTAAGTTGGTCAATTTCATCTTATGTGAATTTTACTACCATAAAAATAAATTAAAAGTCAACTCTCCTGCAAATCAAACAAACATACTGAAAGTAAAACAAACAAGAAGCCGCATGGTTCAGGAGCAGCCTGTGGAGGCTGGTCCCTGGGCTCAGAGCTGGGGTGCTGGGAGGAGTGGGTTAGGGGGTGCAGGGCCCCCGCCAAGCCTTGCAGGCTGTTGAACCCTTCCTCACAAGGTGCTTCATTATTTATGAGCCCGGCAATCTGGCAGGCCACATGCGATCAGCAGCAGAATTCAATACGAAAAGGTCACCGCCACGGACGTCGGGCTGAAAGAGTGTTCAAGCAAATACAAACACATCTTTTTAATTTTGGCTGAATTGATTAGATAACAATCGGAGGTGTCACAGGTCAGGAGGTGGAAGCCAGCGCGTCAGCAGAGTGAAAAGCAGCCGGCCCGGGGCCCCTGCCCCTCAGTGCCCTGGCTCTTGTCTCTGTAAATGAAGAAATGCCCACCCCGGACCCCACGGCTCCGAAGAAAGCCGTGTGCAGAGCTGAGGCCGTTCTGGAGTCGAGGCAGGGTAGAATGATCCTCTCTTTGACGTCAGTGCGAAATGGCTCTCCAGTGTCCCAAAGGTGAGAACTGACCCTGTCCTTGAGATCTGCCTGGGGACTTGCACGGGGGTGGACATCTGTCCAGCGTCATTCTTGAAACAAAAGCTTCAAGAAAACTTCGCACAGGGACTTGCCTGGTGGTCCAGTGCTTAAGAATCCACTTTTGCAATGCAGAGGAAGCAGGTTCAAGCCCTGGCGGCAGAACCAAGATCCCGCATGCCACAGCGTGACTGAGCCGGCTCGCTGCAGCCAGAGAGCCTGTGCTCGGCAGCGGAAGAGCCCGATGGTGCTCTGAAGGCAGGTGAGCCACGACGAAGGCCCGGCGCAGC
Source organism: Aepyceros melampus (assembly GCA_006408695.1). Classification (NCBI taxonomy): domain Eukaryota; kingdom Metazoa; phylum Chordata; class Mammalia; order Artiodactyla; family Bovidae; genus Aepyceros; species Aepyceros melampus. The sequence goes on along the minus strand of SJXQ01004415.1, from coordinate 242,255 downwards.
CAAGTCAGCCATGAGCAAAGGAAGGGCTAGCGCTGGCCCTGCTGGCTACTGGCGGTCCTCTTTCCGGGGCTGATGAGGCGGGCAGAGGCCAGCTTCAGGCACCTGGGAACAGACGCGCCCCCGCCTCCCTGCGGGTCCGGCACCCTGCCTCCACCCCCTTGGCCCCTCTTTCTTCCCCACCTGCAGCTCCACACCCGGGCTTTCTCAGAGGAGCCCGCCTGGCTGCTCCTGGGGGCCTGCCCGTTCCTGCCCTCCTGTCCTTGTCGGGGCACAGGACAGCTCCCCAAATTCGTTCTGAGGAAGCCGAGGCTGGCGAGACACCTGTGCTCAGGAGCAAAGGCTTTAAAAAGAACGTTTGCCCTGTCCCCCTGCAGAAACGCATGAATACGTCAGCTTTGTACCGTCTTTCGGCTTCTCTGTCTTCTTGGAGCGTAGCTGGCGTCCCGGGCTGTGTCCCGGTGCGGAGCCCAGCGGCTCAGTTCTGCATGTACGTACATCCACTCTTTCAGGTTCCTGTCCGTATCGGTGATCCCAGAATACTGGAGAGAGCAACTTGGGCTGTGCGGCAGGTCCTCGTGGGTCTTCTCTCTTATATATAGAATTTGTGTGCGTGTTACTCCCACACTCCTAATATACCCCTCCCCCATGTTTCCCCTTTGGTAAACATAATTTTGTTTTCAATGATTTAAATTATCTAAGTGCTGGACTCTCTCTTTGGCATCCAAAGGACCTCTGTGTCCATGGGGCAAAGTGCTCTGTGAGGGGTCGTGTCAGCAGAGCCGGTCCTAAGCAAGATTAATGACCCGTCTCCCTCCCCGTCAGGGCCCGGCCAGCTATCGGCCCCGCTGGACACCCCGACAGCCTTGAGATACGGGAGGACGGCGTGAGAGGCCTGCGTGCCTGCTGCAGCTTCTCTCTTCTTTTTGGTATTGTCAACGTGTGTGCTTGCAAATCACCATTTATTTATCAAAATCTACTCTGGGACATTTCATTTCACTCTGCTGGGTCTCCGTCTTTTCATCTCCAAGTAGATACAGTCAGTCATACCACACAGCTAGGCTCTGACACACAGAAGCAACACACAAGGAATTAAAAGATCAAGTCAGTGAATTTCATGTGTCTCCATGCCATTTAATAAGACGCACTCTCCCATTATGACTATAAATTTAACAATTTATTCCATAAAATGTAAATAATTATAGACACACAATTTTATATATTTTGTAAATATATTATTAAACGTAATTACAATGCAGATGTATAAGTATATAATACACATTATATAAAATATATAAAAGATTGTATTTATATATCTTGTTAGATTTTAAGTACTGAGTTACAGAATTATAGGTAATTTGCATATCATTATCTACACTTCTCCACAGTTTCTCAAACCTTATAGAGTGGCTTCCCTGGTGGCTCAGTGGGAAAGAATGTGCCTGCAATGCAGGAGCCACAGGAAATGCCGGTCCGATTGCTGGGTTGGGAGGATCCCCTGGAGTAGGAAATGGCAACCCACTCCAGTACTCTTGCTGGAGAATCCCGTGGTCAGGGAGTCCTGGTGGGCTACAGTCCACAGTGTTGCACAAAGTCGGACATGACTGAGGATGGCGAGCACGCACACTGTGTATTCAGTATGCTTCAGTGGGTATATGTTGTTGTTCAGTTAGTAAGTCTTGTCCGACCCTGTGACCCCATGGACTGCAGCACACCAGGCTTCCCTGTCCTTCACTGTCTCCCGGAGCTTGCTTAAACTCATGTCCACTGAGTTGGTGATGCCATCCAACCATCTCTTCCTCTGTCATCTCCTTCTCCTCCTGCCCCCAGTCTTTCCCAGCATCAGGGTCTTTTCCAGTGAGTTGGCTCTTTGCATCAGTTCAGTCAGTTCAATCGCTCAGTCATGTCTGATTCTTTGCGATCCCATGAATTGCAGCACGCCAGGCCTCCCTGTCCATCACGAACTCCTGGAGTTCACTCAGACTCACGTCCATCGAGTCATGATGCCATCCAGCCATCTCATCCTCTGTGGTCCCCTTCTCCTCCTGCCCCCAATCCCTCCAAGCATCAGAGTCTTTTCCAATGAGTCAACTCTTCACATGAGATGGCCAAAGTACTGCAGTTTCAGCTTTAGCATCATTCCTTCCAAAGAAATCTCAGGGTTGATCTCCTTCAGAATGGACTGGTTGGATCTCCTTGCAGTCCAAGGGACTCTCAAGAGTCTTCTCCAACACCACAGTTCAAAAGCATCAATTCTTCGGTGCTCAGCCTTCTTCACAGTCCAACTCTCACATCCATAACTTGCATCACGTGACCAAAGTATTGGAGCTTTGCCTTCAGCATCAGTCCTTCCAATGAGTATTCAGGGTTGATTTCCTTTAGGGTTGACTAGTTTGATCCCCTTGCCGTCCAAGGGACTTTGAAGCCTTCTCCAGAACCACAGTGTGAAAGCATCAATTCTTTGGTTCTCAGCCTTCCTTATGGTCCAACTCTTATATCTGTACGTGACCACTGGGAAAACCACAGGTTTGACTATAGCTGGTGTACCTGATGGTGTCAGTTGCTGCCATCTCACATATAAAGGCTGGATCTCTGGAGCAGCTCCATGAAAGCACAGTGCTCTCCACTCTCAGGGACCATAGATCGTTTCCAATTCCTGCTTCCAGGGAGCTTCTAATCTAGTGAGGCAGGGAGCACTTGAAAATCCCAAACAAATACACACAGGAGAGTTCTGCTTTCAGAAGCGTTCATGATAACAGAAAATCGATACTACAAGTAAACGGATGCTTTATCAGCAACGGCCCTTACAGGCAGTAGTGGTAATCACTTTGGAGAAAGGCAGGAAAAGGCCTAACTGCCAGCCCTTCCTTCACTAATTCATGACTGGCTGCGTTGGGCCTTCGTCGTGGCTCACCTGTCTTTGGAGCGTCCTGTGGGCTCTTCCGCTGCCGTGCACAGGCCCTCTAGTCGCAGCGAGCCGGCTCAGTCGTGCTGGGGCAAGCGGGGTCTCAGTTCTGTTGCCAGGATTGAACCCACATCCTCTGCATTCAAAAGCGGATTCTGAAGCCCCGGACTGCCAGGGAAGTCCCCATGCGTAACTTTCCTGAACTTCTACATGGTGGACATTGATGCATGTGCTTTCTATACACTATTCCATTTCATCTCACAGCAGCACTGGAATCCAGCCTTGCCAGCGTCTTTTACAGAGCTTGGAGCCGAGAGTGTGCAGACATGGAGTCTGCTTGAAGTCACACAGCGCTGCTGGGCGGGGTCACCATCTGGAGGGAGACAGTGATGGGGTGGAGTCCGCTTGGGCAGAGGGGCTGGGGTCAGTGGGCACCGGCATTCCCAACAGGCCGATTGGGTTGAACACAAACAAAGAGGTATCTTTTTCTTTCTTTTAGGTTCCACATGTAAGTGATATCGTATGGTAATTTTCTCTGCCTTACTTCATTTAGTATGGTCATCTCTAGGCATGTCCGTGTTGCTACAGAGGGCACTATTTGATTCTTGTATGACTGAGTATTCCGTTCTAGGTGTTATCCATCCCTCTGTTGACACAAGTGAAGTTACTTACAAGACAGAAACATACTCATGGACAGCAAGCTCAAGGTTACCGAAGGGGAAAGGGATAAATTAGCCATTTGAGATTAACACACACACCACTGCATAATAAACTGATAACCAACAAGGACCACCTGTTTAGCACAGGGAAACTGGCTCAATGTTTTGTGATAACTTTTCAGGGAAAAGAACCCGAAAAAGAACAGATGTAACTGATTCACTTTGCTGTACACCTGAAATAAACACAACAGTGTAAAACAACTATCCTCCAATAAAAAGGGGGGTGGGCAAGCGCAGAGGCTTTGGGTAGCTGTGAGCACGCACGTGTGGTTGCTGATAATGGCTCCAGCAGAGAGCATGGCGAAGGGGCTGGGCAGACCCTGGACCTGCAGAAGCCGGCCGTGAGCCATCTCCTCACACGGTGGACAGTAATGACCCCACCATCAAGGGGGTGTGGGGTGTCCACACCTCGTCAGCTTTCGCAAACAGTGCCCACTATTCCTACAGGATGTGAATCTCAGCACGTCATCAGACAGAATCAAGGATGGGTCCAGCCGATCTGTGCCAGCCTGGAAAGGGACACCTAGTGATGCCCTCAGATCCTGTCCTTATCATTCAACAGGTAGGTCAGTGTCTTTGACGAGGGAGCAAGTACCACCCCATGTAGACAGGTGGCAGACTGCCAGAGGGTGGTTATCAAGAGCAAAGTTCTGATCCGTTCACGAAAGGCTGGGTGAGGTGTGGAAATCAATTATAAAGACATAAAGGGCTTCCCTTGTGGCTCAACTGGTAAAGAATCTGCCTGCAATACGAGATACCTGAGTTCAATCCCTGGATTGGGAAGACCCCTTGGGAAGGAAAAGGCTCCCCACTCCAGTGTTCTGGCCTGGAGAATTCCGTGGACTGTATAGTGCATGGGGTCACAAAAGTTGGACACGACTGAGCGACTTTCACTTTCAAAGAATCGTAAGGGCTTGCCAGGTGGCCGGTGGTAAAGAGCTCACCTGCCGATGCGTGTGACGTAGGAGACACAGTTTCCACCCCTGGGCAGGAAGATCCCTGCAGAAGGAAATGGCAGCCCACTCCTGTATTCTTGCCTGGAGAATCCCATGGATGGAAGAGCCTGGTGGGCTATAATCCACGGGGTCACAAAGAGTCGAACACGACCGAGCGACTGAGCGTGCAGGCAAAGGCTCACAGAGTCTTTATGGGAAAACTGACACACATGGGCGAGTGCACACACAGCGTGCAGATGCTGCAAGCCGGGAGGAGAAGAGGCCAGAGTGGTGGGCACGAGGGAAGCATCTCACTCTGTCTCCCGAGTTGGTCCAGGGGCCGCTGAACCGGGAAGAAGGCAGTTCGTTCGGCCGGTGCCTTGAAACACGTAAGGTGCCACTCTGTGTAAACCCTTGGTGCATACTTCAAATGGGAAAGCATCACAGCCCCTTGTTTCTAGAAGTCCACGCTGTGTGCGGGGCCCTGGGAAGTCAAGTTAGAAGAAGGAAGGATGGGTTAGAAGGGAGGCCACGTGCTCGCACCCTGGAAGCTCCTCCCTTTAAAGGAAATAGGAGTTTTGGTGACAGAGAAAGCAAAGGGGTGGGGAATGTATTTAGCTGTTGACCCATTGAGGTCAAGTGAGGCATCCGAGCAGAAACATTCGGGACGTGTTGCAGATAAAGGGCGGGGAGTCAGCAGAGAGGGTGGGAGTGAGGCCATGGGACCGAGGATATTCGTCTTCAAAGGATCATTTCCAAGTGGGAGGACCACGTGTGTAATGCACATGGTTAGGCTGAGGGAGGTCAGGCTGAGGACCCCGAGGGGAGTGAAGGGAAGAGACGACGGGTCCAGGGCTGAGCAGTGCCTGGGAATGCAGGGACCCAAGCAGACTCGGTCTCGGAGGGAGGGAGGGAGGAGCTGGCTCCAGGCGGAGATTCTCACCACACCCATCATGCGGACAACACAGAACACAGATCCTGACAGGACGGTGGACCCGGGGCTGTGATGGCCCGTGCGGGGCGAGGACAAAGGTGATGGAGGGAGGTGGTGCTGAGCCACGGAAACCAAGGTGCTGATGAAGCCTCGGTGTCCTCCACCATCACGGTGAGAAGCTCGCCGCGAGAGGAGAGGGAAGCTGGAGGGAGGGAGGGGCAGCAGAGACACGCGGGACTTGAGGGGAGAAGACGCCCAGGACGGGGCCAAGGGCGGGGAGACCTGGCTTCCAGCCTCTGGCAGGGGAACCTGGAGGGCGTCCTGCTCAGGCAGGGAAGGCGTGAGGATGCTACCTGAGGGAAGGATGGACAGCGATCCAGGAAGGTGCAGGGGAACCACGGAGTGAAACAGCAGAGGCCCGTTTTGCTGATAAAGGACACACCTTGAAGGGCTGGGCAGGGGGTGTCTTGATGAGAGTGGCAGAGATTTGGGAGATTTGGGGGAAGGGGATGTGAAGGAAAAAGACAAGGGCATCCCGGGAGAGCTGCCTGCATCCCGGGAGAGCTGCCGGCATCCCGGGAGAGCTGCCTGCATTCCGGCCATCAGAGATTCGTTGGGGGGGTGGTCAGGAACCTTCCAGGGTGTCTCCAGAGCACCCCTGGGCCTGGAGGGGCACAGGACCTGCAGAGAGCTGTGCCATGCATGTCTGGGTGTCTGCAGAGTGGACGGGGGCATGCTCAGGGCACCGGAATTCAAGGCCAAGTTTCTATGGAACTGACTGACCCCAGCCTGTGACAGAGCCCATCAGAGCCCAGAGCGGGTGGTGGACTGGGTACACTGTGGAAACGCAGGCTGTCAGGACAGACAGACAGCTGCCCCCTGCGTGTGCATTTATGAATTAGAATAAAGCCAAGTCTTTGGGGAAGTGCTGCTCAGTAGATGGCACAAGGGTGAACTGGCCATTTCAAGTGAGATGGGCGAGTCCAGCAGCATTTCAAAGGAACGAGGTGAAGGAAAACTTGCATTTGCTCAGCACTCGCATTTAAGCAAACATTTAGTAGCTGTAATCCAGTCTGATCCTAGAGGCTGCTCTGTGGAGAAAGCATCGTCCACTTCAGACCGCGTGGTGCAGAGACGAGCACGTGAGAGGCTGAGCTGGTCTCCCCTCTGCCAAGGTCACAGGAGGCAGAGACTTGAACCCAGGCTGGCTCCGTCTGCAGCCTGCTCTTTGAACAAGGCTGCTTAGAGGTCTGGCTGCCCAGAGAGGGAACCGTATGCCCAGGGCAGCATCTCCATTCCAGGTGTGGGCTTGGGGACGGAAGGGGGTCGTGCGTGAGGCTCGGGGAGCTCACACAGAACTCGGGGCTGGAGCCGGACGGGTCTGAGTACAATCGAACCATGTGGACCCTCAAGGAAGGAAGATATGAACTCCATATAACTTCTCTCATAAGCGAAATTACTTCCCAACAACAACTTACCCAATAAAACTCAATAAAACAAAATTGAACCCCTAATAAAACATCTAGGAGACAGACTGAACTATGGGAGGCTTGGTTTATGGAACTCCAGCTTCACTGAGTCATTACTCTGATGTTTGAAAGTGGAAAGTGCTTTAGGATCTCTGTGAACCCAGAGCGCCACTGCTTACATAATAACCCTAGCGGGGTTGACACTGGAGGTGTCACCCAGGTGTCCCTTCAGGGTAGGTGGGTACAGAGCTGGTCTCCCCAGCGGCTGGGAAGGTCAGCAGGGGGTCTCAGCAGCTGGCCGTCTGCAGGACCCCCTCAGGGCAGGACACGGACCCCCGAAGTCACACATCCTTCCCGGAGCAGCGGTCACCACCCCAAGCGTCTCTTCAGAGCTGACCACACGCTCAGCCACGACCTTTGCGGAGACAATCTAACCATGCGTTCTCCTCCAACTCCCACGGCTGCCATCCCAAGGGCACCCCCAGTGACAGCCTGAACCCCAGTCTCTGCTTTAGCCTGAAACACCGAGGGGAACCCAACGCGCGACAAGCAGTTGCCGAGACACCCAAGTTCTTCCGCTCTAAAGCTGTCGTGCGATCTACTGACCTTGCACCGAGGAGCTGCTAGAAGTGAAATCCACGTTGTCATGTGGATGGAACGACAAGTCACTTCTCACCAACACGCGCCCACTTTGGATGGAGATGACCCGCGAGCAGATGGAAAATCCAAGTGGAACTGTCCACCCCACAGCACTCACGGCCCTTCCCAGGGGAGAGTACCAGGAATTTTAGAAGCTGTTTTATTTAATCCAGTTTATTTCTGCTTCTATTCAGTACCTGTTTCTGTACATCTATTGTCTTTGAAAGATCTTTGACAGTTTGACAACTCGGCTAAAATAAAGGAACAACACCAAGCATCGTGGGAACTTTGGGGGCTGTTAGCCCAGGTGACAGGTGACGGACTCTCCCTCCCAGAGTGGGCCTCACGCACCACCACGCGTTGATCCTGGCTCATCTCCTGGACACCGTGTCCTCTGGCCATTTGCTTATGAGAAGTCCAGAGAAAGATCTGGAGAACACGCTATACTCACACATGTCCGTCTCAAATCCTGTCTTTTGCTCCTGTTAGCCGTGTTTTTAAAATAAATGAAAAATGTTGGAACCACTCTGAGGGTTCCTCCCAGCCCATCTCCTCTGGACTCTGAGTGGTTCCTCCCAGCCCATCTCCTCTGGACTCTGAGTGGTTTTAGTGACTGGCTTCACCAATGCGCTAAGGTGGGCGGGGAGTGACCAGCCTGTCCCCTTTGTCTGGACTCCCTGAACTTTAGCGCTGAAGCCAGCATCCCAGGACACCGCTCTGTCCTCCATACCCAGGGACGGTGAACATCCCAGGGCTCCCGAGACCAGACCACAAGGTTTCCGGTGATCAGAGGTCTTCGGCAATAAGCTGTGTGGCCACCCGAGGCTGCAAAATTGGAAAACCTCATGCCCATGAGGTATTTCCATTTCCTAAGCTCTCCTGGGGGGCAGAGACCCAGATTCTGACCTAGATGAGATTGCACACAGCCCCCACACAGTCTCTGCTGTGGAGTTTGAAGAAGCGATTCACAATCGGATCCAAGAGATTCTACTGCTCTGCATCGATAAACCAAGGGGGATCGTACACCTCAACAGTTTTATCAGGTGAAGTGAGATTTTCTTAGGATAGTAGCTGTGCTAAGAAGCAGAGTGCATTTCCATCTTTGTCGCCAGTACACAGACTGTCTTTGGAAGCCATCCTCCAGGAGGTAACGACAAATGAGCTGGTGTCATCTCACCGCCTTTTATAAGCCGAGTCCAGCTCTTTGGGACCCCATGGACTGTAAACCTGCCAGGCTCCTCTGTCTGCGGAATTCTCCAGGCCAGAACACAGGAGTGGGTGGCTGTTCCCTTCTCCAGAGGATCTTCCCAGCCCAGGGACTGAACCCAGGTCTCCCCCATGGCAGGCTGATTCTTTACGTTCTGAGACACCAGGGAAACCCTTTTTATAAGTTAAAAAATAATAACCATAGGAACACAACAAAGAACCATCAACAAAGGAGCTAAGGCAGTGAGTTATCCTAAACGGGAGCTCAGGTGAGGGGGATGGTAAGGATGGGCGGTCTGGGCCGCACTGGCATCGTCGCAGCTGCATCCTGGGGCCCAGACGTGCCTGCATGTGATCGGGGCTCCACAAATCCTTGCTGAATGTGTAATAATTGGTGCTTATTTCTAATAAGCACATTATTACTATACGATTAGCTTGATTTTCCCAGAAACAAAATACGCTCTAACAATTTCGGAATAATCTCCTTAGGAAGCCACGTTAGGGACCACCTCGCAGCTCAGTCTACCCCTGATGAGATCATTTTGTCAACGGAGAATTTGGTTTCCGTGGGATCCTGTCCAACCTACACTGACTAATGTGGGATTTCCCTTATAACTCAACCTGCCGGGCCAGCCTTCCATTGCTTCTTGGATCCATCAGCGACACTGACCAGGGGACGAGGCCATAGAGTGGAGGGCAGAGGATAGGGTGGGCACTGGTTCCTGGGCACACCCCACTCGCTGGCAGCCAGTCACCGGCTGGCAGAAACTCTCCCCCGGAACCAAGAAAGAGTCTTTCCATAAAGGGGTGTTCTCTCACCCACAAGTGAGAACAAGAGGCCAATTCGGCATCTCAGTATTGACTAGAAATCCAGTCAAATGAGATCCAGTGAAGTAAAATCCCTCTTTTTTAGGTGCAGTAAGTTCAGCCGAGAGGTACATGGGCACACGAATGTGTCCACGGAATTCCGGGGTGTGGCACAGCCAGTGGCCAGTCACCGTCCGCCTCTGGGCGGCACTGCATGGGTCAGCATGGGGTCCCGGGGGGAAGGTTCCCCTCGCTGGCGGTCTCCATCACAGAGGTCATGAGGGTGTGGGTGTCTGAAGTGGAGACAGCAGGCACACACCTCCCCCCTCACCTCGGTGGGTGGGCAAGATGCAGGGGCAAGGCTGAGGGCCCATCCAGAGATCACATGCCCGCTGATTTTAAACATGGGTTTGGACTAGAGCAGTGAAAGCAGGAAGGTCTGTGACCAAGAGGAAAAGAAATGCACGTATGCCTCATACACATCACACACACATCACATACACACATGTGTACATATGCACACACATCACGTACACACGTGTGTACGCACGCACATATATCACA
>SJXQ01004415.1:188866-211619 GCA_006408695.1 Aepyceros melampus | reverse complement strand
AGCCCAGGGCGGGGAGAAAGACAGGGGGCTGCCTCCGGGGTGGGCGGAGGGCACGGTCCTCAATCAGGGGGCGTCCGATGCCACAGACACGTGTGGTGTCAGGACCAGGAACAGAGGCCAGTGGTGGTTTAGTTGCTAAGTCATATCCAACTCTTGCAACCCCATGGACTATGGACCACCAGGCTCCTCAGTCCACGGGATTCTCCAGGCAAGAATACGGGATTGGGTTGCCATTTCCTTCTCCAGGGGATCTTCCCCACCCAGGAATTGAACCCGGGCCTCCTGCATTGCAGGCAGGTTCTTTACTGACTGAGCTACAAGGCCCAGAGGCAGCCACCGAATGTCCTGCCAGGTGCCAAGGCCCAGCCCTCAGGTCAGGCTGGCCCGACATGTCAGTGGAGCTCATTGGAGCTCGGCTGGGTGGGCAGCTGGACCACGGCTTTGGGCCACACCAGGATCTGGGACCCTGGTTCCTGGGGCCCTGGAAGACTCACCCAGCCTCTAGAGGCCTCTGTTTCCTGCCCTGTAAACAGAGCCATGATTAGGGCGCCCACCCCAGAGATGGCGGGATGAGCGAGCTCAATGCTGGCGGCGGCCCGCAGCCCACACCAGGGCAGCGGTGAACGCGAGACGCCCGTCACCACCCCGAACACCGTTTCCACAAACACACACGAGGAGCGCTCCAAGCTTGCCCATCCCCTCGTTTAGCAACTATAAACTGATACTTTCCAAAGATCTTTCAGTGGCGTCTGGAATGTGGTGTAAAACTCACCGAATAAGCAAACAAATACATGAAATAAAAAGTAAACATTCCCCAAGGGCCTTCTCTTGCCAACAACAGGTTCATGTTAACAAAAGCAAGCTCAGAAAACCCTCGGCACGCAGGCGGTTACCGTGTTCGCACAGGGCCTTTTCTATGAGGAATGTGGCTGTGAGATGAAACACAGCTGGTGTGCGCTTGATCCCTGGGGGAAGAGCAGCGGGGCGCTTCACCAGGCAGATCCAGAGGCGCTGTGGCCTGGGTGGGGCTCTGAGGTCAAAGGCCAGGAGACCCGGGAACAAGGCCCCTGTCAGACAGAACTCACATCTGAAATGACTCCAAGCAAAGTCACACCAGTGAACACGAACACGCCCACAGAGAACTCCAGCCCTCTAGGACCTTCACTTCCTTCCAGAAACAACACAATATTTTGTCTTAGTGTTTGGTTAAATGCTTCTTTCTTTCTTGGTGGTGGTTTCATCTTGCTCACTTGTTACTTTGCCAAAGGGAACACCACCCACACAACATATTTCTGCAACATTTCTTTTACTCTGGTGGTAACCCAGCTAATGAGAAAGATTGGAATCGTGTGGAATCACATACTCAGCCAGCACAGACTTGTCCCCATTGCTGCATGTAAAATAATATCCACAGATTCTTTCAATAAAATCACAGGTCAGAATAAGCCCTGGCACACTTAGAGGTGGACACAATTCTGGTACAGTCAAGAACCCTTAACAGAGATGGTGCTACAAATCACAAAATCTCATAATATTTCTGCTCCTAAGCCCCCAGGCCATGCTGTCCCGCGAACCTCAGACTCTCATGCCAATGCAGGACCCTTTAGAGTTCAACCTCCTGGAGTACCTAACATGCTCTCAGACCATCTGTCTTCTAACATTTCTCATACATATTTGAAATCTTTAACACTAAGCCACTGGTAGCCTCCATTCCCATAAGAACATGTTAATAGAGATCTTTTCACAAACCGCTTCAGAAAATGGGAGGAATCTCTTTGAACATCTTCAAAGAGATGCTCTGTTTTCATGTAGACTTGACTTCGAAGTTGCACAATGAAGAGAAACAGACATTCATCAAACCTTCCAAGGTGTAGATGTTTATCAGGGGATCACAGCTCCGTGTGGCCCCAGTACCTACCCTGCGAGCAGCTTCTGGGAGAAACTACTAACGTCCCCCCAGGACGTTTCCCAGGAGTGAAAGCACGCCTTTCCCACACACCTGTGTCACCCAAGCCCTCTCCTTATCCAAACCCAACAGCCAACAGCTGGCTCCAGTTCTGCCTGCTATACAGAAAAGAATCCTTAAAATTCTTTTAAAAATTGAACAAATGACCACCTAAGTTAGCTCTTGATCCTTGACTTCTCCTCACCAACAGCAGATGAAAATGAGTGTGGAGTTGTGAGTATTTGCAACAGTTATTGTCATAACTGGCCCAAAGGACACAGCCTTGAATGCACATATGCAGGAGGGCTAAGTGGAAACACAGCAAAAATTTCCCCAAAAGCTTGCCCTGAGTTACCTGCTTTCTTATAAATTCCCACACGAAGCACTGCTCGCACCTCACCTGGGTCTGTTTCTGATTCTCTTTCCTCCTGGTGTTCACGCGGTCACCACGCCTTACAAAGTTCACAGCGTCCCAAAGCGAAGGCAGTACAGCGACATTTTCATTTTTGTTGGTTGGTTTGATTTGGCTGACAACTCAGCCCCCGTGAGAAGGATGAAATGTTTACCTGGATCAGGTTATTTTACTGAATAATCAAATTAGGGTTAGGGTTAGTCCAGTTAGTTTGCTTTGATTGTAAAGCACCCTTGATGGCTCAGATGGTCAAGAGTCTGCCTGCAATGCAGGAGACCTGGGTTCGATCCCTGGGTCGGGAAGATCCCCTGGAGAAGGGAATGGCAACCCACTCTAGTATTCTTGCCTGGAAAATTCCCGGAACAGAGGAGCCTGGGGGGCTACAGGCCATGGGGTCACAGAGCGTCGGACACGGCTGAGAGGCTAACACTCACTCAGGTGACTGGAGAGTGAGACAAGACGCGTTGACCCCTCAGCTGCAGGAGGTCTTCCCAAGGCCACGTTCAGTCTCCTTGAAGGATGAAACCCAACCCCCACGTTGAAGATGTCCTCATGGCATGCTGTTTGGTTGAACTTAGGGATCACCTCCTGTGACTTACGGCCTATGAAAACCACAAGAAATGCCAAGTGTGCTGATGCACATACATGTACATTGCTGTGCAGCTCAGCACACGAATCAGCCCCAACCCTACAAAACAGCTGCAGGAGGCAATGCAGAGGCCCGCCTGTGGGGCAAGGACTGAAGCGCACAGGGCGTCCATGCACTAACCACCCTGTGACGGTGTGCCGTGCAGCTCAGGTTATGGACGTTCAGACACGCCTTTGCTCTAAAGGCAACCACAGAACGGATCCAACTTAAAAGAGGAAAATATACATACCATCAGGTCAGGTCAGTTCAGATCAGTTGCTCAGTCGCGGCTGACTCTTTGTGACCCCATGGACTGCAGCACACCAGGCCTCCGTGTCTGTCAGCAACTCCCAGAGTTTACTCAAACTCATGTCCATTGAGTCAGTGATGCCATTCACCCATCTCATCCTCCTCTGTCATCCCCTTTTCCTCCTGCCTTCAATCTTTCCCAGCATCAGGATCTTTTCCAATGAGTCAGTTCTTCACATCTGGTGGCCAAAGTATTGGACTGTCAGCTTCAGCATCAGTCCTTCCAGTGAATATTCAGGACTGATTTCCTTTAGGATTGAGTGGTTTGATCTCCTTGCAGTCCAGTCTCTGTATAGTCAAAGCTATGGCTTTTCCAGTAGTCATGTATGAATGTGAGAGTTGGACCATAAAGAAGACTGATCACTGAAGAATTAATGCTTTTAAACTGTGGTGTTAGAGAAGACTCTTGAGAGTCACTTGGATAGCAGAAGATCAACCAGTCCATCCTAAAGGAGATCAGTCCTGGGTGTTCACTGGAAGGACTGATGTTGAATCTGAAGCTCCAATACTTTGGCCACCTGGTGGGAAGAGCCTACTCATTTGAAAAGACCCTGATGCCAGGAAAGATTGAGGGCAGGAGGAGAAGAGGAAGACAGAGGACAAGATGGTTGGATGGCATCACCGACTCAATGGACATGAGTTTGAGCAAACCTGGGAGACAGTAAAAGACACAGAAGCCCGGCATGCTGAAGTCCGTGCAGTTGCGAAGAGCCAGACACAACTTAGCAAGCAAGCAACAGCGACAGCATGCACACTAAGGAAAGACTGGAGACGGCCCCACGCCCCCGTGCTGCACGTCTGAGACGGACGCAGCACGGGAAACAGTTACGTTTCAATGCAATTAAAAATCAACTGAATAAAAAATAATATGCAGAATATTCTGTTGAAAAATAAGTCTGGGAAAACAGACACACACTTTTGGACGTTATGAATCATGGCCACCAGACACTCCCCCGTGAAGCAACAGGATCCTAAAATAGCTTTTTTGGTGAGTGGTGGGGAGGGTGAAAAATAAAGACCTGAGTGTAAAACTATCCTGATGCGTTTAAAGTAGATCTAGGAAGTACGATTACAGGTTATTCTTTTCTTTTTAAAATATTTTTTTTTTTTTTTTTTACTACTTTCTCAGTTGCTGATTTCATAATCAGGACACTTAAATTCATATATTCACATAAAATTTATGGCCAGGAAAAATGTTCCCCATAGATTATGGACCGAAAAAGAAGCTCACACACCCACTGGACCAGTTCTCACAATGATGAGGAAAAGGGGAACAGCCTGAAAGTCTGGCAGGCAGGTCACGATTGTGCTGGGGACACCCTGCAGACCCTCAGAGAGGTGCCAGAGAAGGCCCGTGACGTGGGAAGACCTGGGGACAACTACAAGGCGCCCGCCTGCCGTCAGCGGTGTCTGATTCACAGCGTCTTTTTTAAATGAGCCGCCTCTGAGTTCCCAGCCTCATTTTAACACCTGGTTTGGGGACTGTAAACACCGCAGGCCAAGCCTGAGGCCTTCCTGTGCCTGGGACGGGTTGGGGAACCAGCCTTCTGTGATCCTGTTAGTAAAAGACTGAACCTGAGATATTTCTAGCTTCCCAACGAGAACATCAGGCTGGCGGGAACTGAAAGTTACAAAGAGCGGAGAACCCAGCCAGGGCTCGGGGAAGGCATTTCCATCCCAGCACACCCCTTCAAGGTGGGAACAGCCCGATGGGTTCCTCCTAGAGGTGAACTGGCCCGCGCGAGTTGGCTGCAGCCTCATGGAGGAAGGCGTGGGCACCCACGGATGACATCAGAGGAGCTGTGCGGAGGAAGCCTGTATTTCTGGCTCCAATTAAAGGATTAATTGTGTTCGCTAAATATAATATGGTAATTGTAGACATAATGGTTATTTCCTGGTAGCATGTGTACTTACTGTGCTGGTAGATAAAACATCCCTGCATTAAAAGGAATTATTGTATTTGTCATAAATTCCTTTGAGAATAATTTTGCTTTCAACTCTGGGCGGGAGGGTGTCTTTGATATGAGACATGAAGGATTACACGGAGGGGGAGGGACAGGGGCTGCACCTGTCAGGTGCGCTCCTGGGCTGGGGCCAGGCAGCTCAGGAAGACTCACCTGGGGCACATTTACATCTGAAAAACCCAGCCCGACATCCAGAGAAATCAAAGTGCCCGACACAGCTGAAGGCTTTATATTTGGAAATGAAGTTGAAACACAGGAGTCGGGACTGATGCTGCTGAGTTCAGCTGGGCCAAGCCCAGCCCGCTGATGGAGACGAGGCCCCGGGACTGTCCTCTTTAATCTGAGCTCAGGCATCCCAGCGGACGCCCTGGAAGCTGCTCACACCTCACGCTTCCTACACGGCTCTTCTCAGGCCCGGAGCTAGGCAGATAAAACTGTCCAGCCTGGTGGGAAACACTCTGCTGTGTGACCGTGCTGGACCTCGTCAGCTTCAGAATCTCCGTGGCAGAGACTCCATGAGGGAGACGAGGGCGTGTTTAAGGGAGGGAGGGGAGAAAGAGACAGAAGGTAGACGGAGGGGGAGAGAGCGTCATTATTGTCAGTATCTGTACGCAGGAGACACAGGCTCCACCCCTGGGTCCAGAAGATCCCCTGGAGATCTGGAGTTACTCTGGTGTTCTTGCTCGAAAAGTCCCCTGGACAGAGGAGCCTGGTGGGCTCCAGTCCATGGAGTCACCAAGAGTCGGACACTACTGAACAACGGAGCACACACACGTATCTGTAAAATGGAAACTAAAATGGAAAATAAAAATGACAGAGGACATGGAAAGAATTGTTTAAAGAACAAATGTCTCATTTTCTGCTGAGCTGAAATGTTCACATAACCCAGACTTGAAATGAGAGGGTCCACAGCTCTTCTGGGGCAGCCCTGGAGCTTAGGCAGTAAAGAATGTGCCTGCAGTGCAGGAGAGCCAGGTTGGATCCTTGGATCCGGAAGATCCCCTGGAGAAGGGAGCGGCTATCCACTCCAGCACCCTTGCCTGGAGAACTCCATGGACGGAGAAGCCCGGTCGGCTACAGTCCCTGAGGTCACAGCTGAGCGACTAACGCTCCCACTTTCACAGCTCTTACATGGTGATTAGATTTCTGTTCCTCAAATGCGTTACCATCATTTCTATCATGACTAACACCACTGCTGCCTTGCTGTGAAGGTGGACGAGGCTGGACCTGCGGGTTCTATGCAGTCTCGGGCAGCCCCACGTGTGCTGTGTGGCCTGTGCAGTCACGGGCAGCCCCATAGGTGGTGCTTTCAGCGCCGGCCCTGGGGACAGCCCCTCCCTTCCCCACTCTTGGCTCCTGGGCACCAGAATAGGACCCTCGAGCTTCCCACCCTGTGGGACCCAGCACCCCAACCCCGCCCCAGGCACCCAGGCCCACGTGGATTCCCTCCCAGACCAGCAGGTTCCCGTCTCCCCCTGACACCAGCGACAACTGCTTCGTGTTTTTGTTGTAAATTCTGTTCCTGTGAAGAAATGAACCATTTTGTTTATGGATACCTGGGCTGAAATGAACGTTAGGGCTCTAACCATCTCATTTTCTCTTTCTGGTTGCTGGATCTGAAGGTCTGAGCCCCTCAGAACTCACATGTCGGCCCCTACCCCCTCCCAATGTGATGGTGTCAGGAGGGGGTTCTGGGGGGCAGTGAGGTGGTCATGAGGGGATCAGGGCCTTATAAAAGGGACCCCGGGAAGCACCCTGCCCCTCCTCCAGGTGAGGACCCAGTGAGAAGACGCATCTGCCCCCAGACACGGAAACTGCCGGTGCCCCGACAGTGGACGTCCAGCTTCTAGAGCTCAGAAAAAGGAGTCTCTGTAGTTTCAGCAGCTTTGTCTGTGGCCTTGGTGGTGGTCGGTGGTGGTTTAGCTGCTAAGCCACGTCCAACTCTTGAGCCCTGTGGACTAGAGCCCGCCAGGCTCCTCTTGTCTGTGGCCTTGGGTGGTAGGAGCCTCAGTTGGCTAAGATGTTGGTCATGATGCCCCCAGGTCCCTTAGCAGTTCTCTCAGGATGGAGACCCAGCGTCCGCAGCCCAGCTCCTCCAAGGACACTTCCGCGACAGAAAGGGCCAGTTCTCAGCAGCTCCTCGCGGGGCCCCTCTGGACTCGAGCACCAGCCTGATTGAAAGAACCAGCTGTGGCCCCTTCCTGCCTGTGCCAGCGTCCACTGAGACTCAGAAGAGAAGCCAGCAGCCCCTGGCCGTCAGAGAGGGCAGACCCCACCCGCTGGGGCCTCCATGAGACAGGCTGGTCCCCTGGGACAGGCTCAGACATGGAAGGGGTGGACCTGCCTTGTCCCAGGACGGTCAAACGGCCCCTGCAGGAGATACAGGCCCTGCCCCTCAGCGTCCTGCTCCACGGCCCCGAGCTGGCCAGCCACGCAGAGCACAGACCGCTGCTGCAGAACCGGACACCCGCCTCTGCTGCTGACATGCGCTCTGCTTCCTTCTGAAAGATCAAACCACTTCCTACCTGGCGGAGTGGTTCGGGTTTCAGGGAATTCATGCCACCCAACTCACCCGCTGGGGCCTCCATGAGACAGGCTGGTCCCCTGGGACAGGCTCAGACATGGAAGGGGTGGACCTGCCTTGTCCCAGGACGGTCAAACGGCCCCTGCAGGAGATACAGGCCCTGCCCCTCAGCGTCCTGCTCCACGGCCCCGAGCTGGCCGGCCACGCAGAGCACAGACCGCTGCTGCAGAACCGGACACCCGCCTCTGCTGCTGACATGCGCTCTGCTTCCTTCTGAAAGATCAAACCACTTCCTACCTGGCGGAGTGGTTCGGGTTTCAGGGAATTCATGCCACCCAACTTTCCAGGGGCCTGGAAGAACCTGACTGTGCCCCACCCCCTCAACCCTGAACCCAACCCATGAAGATGGACAGTCCTCTAATCTGTTGATCAAGAATCTGTAACCAGAAAATTTGAAAGGTGGCATCTTTTGAGCAAGCCACGCCTCCCGAGCAAGCCACGCCTAGGGTCAGATGGTGCCGGGTGAGCTGAGTCCCTCCTGCCCTGGAGCACAGACACTCCCTCACCTGCTCTGGACTGGGGTGAGGCTTGTGCGTTGAGGGGGACGCCGCCTCTCAAGTGGGGATGTCGGCTCCCTACCAGAGCTCACATCTGGCGTATCCCACTTTTAACATGCAGCTAAACGTTGTGGTTTGTCTGGTTAAACATCTTCTTTAAGTCTCATTACACGGCAAAGTAACATGCTTTTCATTTCCAAAATGTGATTAAACTCCCATCTCCTCTTGATTGAGCTTCGGAATCTTTTATTTCAGACGAAAAAGGAGAGAGACTTCAGAAAGGGAGCAGGCTGGTGCTGAGACTCTCGGTGAGGCCATTAAATTTAATCCTCCTTTCACACTCACTCCAGGGGGGATTTCAATTAAATTTGTTCAAAATTTATCAGTTTCCTGCATGTTGGCATAAATGATTCAGGACCACTTATCTATTCAGTGAGTAGAAGGTACTGAAGGGTACACATTATTGTTATAACTTTTCAGTTTCTTCATAAATTCACCTGATAGGAGTTTCTATTATTTAACACCCTCATCCTCTCATTAAATGGTCTTGTTGCTCTTGCCCCGATGGAGTCTAATTATCTATGCAAATTTGGGGAGCACTCCTGAGCTACCAAAGCTGCTCTTTCCCCTGGTGGGCTGGCTTGCAGGACGTGGAATACGGCATTTTGTTTTCTCCTCTGGAAGCATCAGGAAGACAAGTCTGCAGACCCTGAGGGCACCGAGGTGGCTTGAGGATGCGTGTGTGTAGGGGTGGGCCGGGGGGCTCGGGTAACTGGTTCACAGGGCAGGAAGGAAATAAATGAATTTGGGAGCAGGTCCATCAGACTCTGGAGTAGGTCAACGCTATGTAACACAAAAAATTTATCTCTCTGGGCCGAGAAGATGAACAGTCCAGAGATCACAGTCCCTTTGAGATGACACTAGATATGAGGGTGGCCACCAAGGCTATCATAAAATTATGTGCTTATCTGTCTAAAATGATTCACGGGGACTTTTATGACCTCAAGAATTTATCTACAGAAGTCCATTCAGCAAGGATGTGGTAACATGAAAACCCTGTGTATGGCCACATAGGAAATACTTGTATTTGCTTTTTCACTTGAAGAATTACATCCATGAGAAAGCGCTGGGCATCTCAGCTACTGCTCGCTCCCCTTAACTGAAGGACGATGTTCACAGGAAAGTGAGCATCTCTCTAAAGAGACACACAGCAAGGGCCTCACTGTTCACAGCCTTCTTTCGCTTGAGTTCAGATTTCATGAAGGGGAAGTGCATTGGCCTCAAGTTAATGGTCAGGAACTTATGGGTATGAGATGGATTTAGCCAACTCTTTCCTTTTTAGAGCATTACTGTTGCTATTGCTAAGTCGCTTCAGTCGTGTCCGACTCTGTGCGACCCCATAGACGGCAGCCCACCAGGCTCCGCCGTCCCTGGGGTTCTCCAGGCAAGAACACTGGAGTGGGTTGCCATTTCCTTCTCCAATGCATGAAAGTAAAAGGTGAAAACGAAGTCGCTCAGTCAGGTCCGACTTACCGACCCCATGGACTGAAGCCTACCAGGCTCCTACAATCCATGGGATTTTCCAGGCAAGAGTACTGGAGTGGGGTGCCATTGCCATTGCCCCTTATTAATTCTTCAAAGTGAAGGATGTACATGAAGAGCATACATCTTTGCCTCCTTGCAAATAAAACAGAAAGAGCTGGTTGTCGGAAAACTATGGATGAGATTTTTAGTTTCATCCTTTACTCGGTACCGAGAAATGGAATCCTTCTATCTTTCTCCACCTTATCTACTGTTACAGAGTAACTTTTTGCAAGCCGAGTCTCACCAGATCAGGCGTTTCCCTGAATTCCGGGTCTTGCTCCTCAGTGTCCGCGCTGCGAGGTCCATGACGGCATCTCAGAAACGAGCGCCTCACGGTTTTTAATCTGGTCTTTTGTGTCTTCTGGGCCAAGGGTTCCATTCCTCCTTCCATCTGACTGCTGATTTCTGAGGGAAAGTACATTTCGTTCTGCTCTGTTTTTTGTTTTTTTTTGGTTTTTTTTTCTCTCTGAGTCAAATGGTTTCCTGAGATCCACAGCAGTTGGCATCTCTGGAGACTCTCTTCTGGAGACTTGCCCTATGCAGATGGAGAGTGCTTGCTGCCCTTGGACATGTGAATGTCAAGAGCCTCAGTCCCCCAAGTGGAGAGACCAGAAGTGTTCAGACGCCACAGCCTGAGGGCCACACGAGGGGCGGATTTCTCTGCAGCCACTGAAACTCTCCTCTGCTGTGATCTTTCAGTGTGGAATCATTAGAACTCCAGCCAGGAGTCTTCGGTGCTTTGTGATGCTCTTCTGTGCGGTACAGAAAGTTTATAATCCCTGATCTTTGTCAACAAAATGCTGGTAGAGATCTCAGTCACTGTGATATCGAAAGTGCTCGCACGCACCTCAGATAGCTACTAGAGGAGACAGCCACCAAAAACAAACGAAACATAAACCTTTGAAAGGGCCATAAAGAAAGGTCACGCCAACCGCAAAACTAAGACAGTAAGACTGATGGCTGACTTCTCAGTGGAAACAATGGAAACCAGAACATAATTTGTGACAGATTTTCAACCTTGAAGGAAAACAACTGCCACAGTAAAATTTTGTGCTACATGACATAACCTTCAAAAGTCACAGCAAAAAAAGAAAAGTCAATGGAAGTAGCAGAGTAAGGACCTCTGAAAATTGTCTCACTCCTAAAGCCAAAGGGAACACTGTACAAAATTTACCAGAATCAACTGTTTCAAAACTCTGGAAAATAGCCAAAGGCTGATAGCAAACCAGGGAGTGTCCATTTAAGACAGAAAAAAAAAACAAAACAGAAACCATCTGAATCTCATTGGGAAGAGTGAGTTGTGGGCATGTTAACTTACCCATTTCCATCCTTCCCCCAGCCAGTTCCACAGCAGGACGTTAAAACCTACCACCCACAGTCGTGGCAAGAAACGGCAGCCCTGCAGCCAGTGGGGCAGTGGAAGTTCCTTCACATGCCCTTCCCGAGAAATGCCTTGTGTGACCTGTCCCATGTTTCCCTGGGAGACTCACGCGTGAGGCTGTCTTTGTTTGACTTGACTTGGAGTTCACCCAGCTGAACAGTCTTTTCCCCAGTGGTGAATGTCGAAAACAGTTGAGGACAAGTTTTGAACGCTGAGGTTGCTTGAGGCATTAGATCACAGCTAACGAAGCTGTTAGGCTAACCCAGAAAGCTAGGGCATGAGATATCCATGGAAACTTGAGAAACTCCAAGATACATCTGGGAATATGGATGGACATGTGTCCAGGGCTATGCATATGCTCCAGAAAGGGCTGAGCATGCCCCAAGTCCTTGCCTTGCCTACCCTCGAGGCTCTGTACATGCAGGAAAGAGGCACAGTTGCAACCTGGCGGAATGGGTGTCAAAGGTGTCCCCACCAGGCACACACAGCCCTTCAGCAAAGACCGGGAAACTTGCGGACATCTCTGCCCAGGCATTAGCTGGCCAGAGAACTGCCTAAGCAGAGACATCAGTGGCATGGCAGAGAACACAGATGTGCAGTGTACAGAATTAGTTCAAAAAGCAAATAAAGAAGCCAAATGAATTCTCTATTTGGTGAGAATCATGTCTTACCAAACAGAGAATATATATATATATATACGGAAAAATTATATAATATATATATTATAGATTTATAAGGGAAAAAAAGAACCAAATATAAACTGCGGATTTGGAGAATATGACTGGAATGAAAATTTTATTAAAGCGGCTCGGCAGTAGACTTGAGCAGGATTCCATGAATTTGAAGGGAGGCTCGTTGAAATCAAACGGTTGGAGGAACCGGGAGAATAAGCAGTGAAGGGAGGGGAGTGAAGCCTGTGGGCTCCATCAAGTGGGCAAATACAGGCTTCGTGGGCATCAGGGCAGAGGAGACACTGGAGGGAGCCCAGGATGCTCATGGAGACAAGAGGCCAGAGGGAGGCAGCCACGTGGTCTCAGTGAGATTGACAAATGCGTCCTCACTAGACCCCCAGGAGGCCAGAGGACAGCAGTAGCCAGCCAGGCAGCTACATCCCGAAAAACTGTTCTTCAAACACAAGGAGAAATTAAGGCATTCCCAATATAGGAAATCTGGACAAATATGCTACTAATAGGATAGGTCACATGTTAGGGCAGGAAAAGAAAAGCCTCAATGCCTTTAAAAAGATTGCAATTATGTTTTCTAACAAAATGGAATAAAATGAGAACTCAATCCTGAAATAATCTAGGAGATTCACAAGCATGCACAGATTAGACAGCACGGTTTGAAATAATGATCGGGGGGCTTCTCTGGCAGGCCAGGGGTTAAGATTCCTCCTCCCGGTGCAGGGGTGCGTGTTCAGTCCCTGGTTAGGGGGCTAAGATCCCACGTGCCTCGCAGCCAAAAAACCAAAACATAAAAACAGAAACAATATTGTAGCAAATTCAACAAAGACTATGAAAAATGGTCCCAATAAATAATAATAATAATAATAACTTAAGCAAATGGCAATTGGGACAAAAAGAAATCACAAGATAAACTAGAAAGACTTTGAAATGAGCACAAAGAAACACAGTTTACAAGACTTGATGACTTTCAGGGAAGCTTGTGTAGAGAGAAATGCAGAGCTTCTTGCCCACATTAAAGAAGAAACACCTCAAATAACCTCATCAGATAGTGAAGGATGGAGGAGCCTGGTGTACTGCAGTCCATGGGGTCACAGAGGGTCAGACATGATTCAACAACTGAACAACAATAGCAACATGTAAAAGAATAAAATTAGGGCATTCTCTAATACCATGTACAAAATTAAACTCAAAATAATAATTTAATAAGAATAAGAAGAAGAACTGAATGTAAAGCCAGGTAGCATAAAGCACCTACAGGAAAACAGAGGCAGAGCACATCTGACATAACTTTGCAGGATTTTGGCGGGGCGGAGGGGTCGGGGATCTATCTCCAAAAGCAAAGGAAACAAAAGGAAAAACAAATAAATGGGACAGAATTAAACTCACAAGCTTTTACACAGCAAAGAAAATCACTGACAAAATGAAAAACAGCGTACTGAATGGGAGAAAACTTTGCAAATGATATCACTGATAAGGCGCTAATATCCAGCAGATGAAAACAGTCCATGCAACTTAACGTCAAACACAAACAAACGAACAGAAGAAACAGAGATGTTTTCAAACAGGAAATGCAGATGGCCAACGGGCAGATGAAAAGCTGGTCAACACTGCTAATCGCCAGGGAAATGCCAATCGCAACTGCAGTGAGGTATCACCCCACACCTGTCAGAGTGCCACCCACAAAAGGGGCACAAATAGCCAGCGTTCATGAGGATCTGGTGGAAAGGGAAGCCTCTTGCACTGTTTGTGGAAGTGCAAATGGTGCAGCCCCTGTGGAAAATGGTAGGGAGGCTTCTCAAAAAACTAAAAATAGATCTACCCTATGACCCAGAAATTCCACCCCTGGGCACACATCAAAAACAAAAACACACATTTGAAGAGATACCTGCACCTCAGTGCTCAAAACAAAATTATTCAATTTCCGAGACATGGAGGCAGCACAAGGGTCCATCAACAGATGACGGATAAAGATTGATATATGTGCACACGTATATGATAGGGGGGTGTGTGTGTATGCTACCCAGCTATAAAAAATAATGAAATGTTTCCATTTGCAGCAAAATGGGTAGACCTGGAGGGCATTAGGCTAACCGAAGTAAGTCAAACAGAGAAAGACAAATACTGTATGACATCACTTACATGTGAAATCTAAAAAACCCAAGAAACTAGTGAATATGACAGAAAAGAAGTAGCTGTAAGGCACAGAGAGCAAATTAGAGGTTGATGGGCGAACCTAAATGTAGGGAGAGAGAAGGGTTATTCTGGAGTCACATGTAATCGTGAGTGTGAAGATTTTGAAAATTGTAAATTACCGTAGAACTTAAAGATTCTTTCATTCATCAATCAGAAGAAAACTACACCTAACAAAATACTTAACGGTGAGAAACGCACTGAGATCAGACGAAAACGTTCCCTCTGAGCACTCCTCTACCTCACACTGGAAGTTCTACGAGCGCAGTGAAAGACAGGTGAACTGGGAAGAAGAGATAAAACTGTGTTCACAGATGTTACGACCGTCTACTTAGAAAATCTTAAATAATTGACCAAAAAACCGTCCTGGAACTGATAAGCTATTTAAGTAACTTTACAGAATATAAAATTAATACACAGAAATCAATTCCTTCTTATATACCAGAGATGAATACTTTGACCTGAAACTAAAGACTCGATGGCATTGCATTGGTACCCCAGAAAATGAAGTGCTTAGGTATAAATCAAACATGCAAAATATCCGTATAAAAAACCCACAAAACTCTGATGAATAAAATCAAAGCACTAAATAAATGCTGAGACATTCTATGTTCATGGATGGAGAGACTCAATATTATCAAGGTGTCAGTTCTTCCCAATTCAGTCTATAGATTCAATGCAATTCCAATCAAAACCCCAGTGGGTTGTTTTGTGGATACGGACACACTGGTTCTGGAGTTTATGCAGAGACACAAAACACCCAGAATAGCTAACATAATATTGAAAGACAAAACGCAACTGGGAGATGGCCGTTTCCCAGCTTCCAGACATGCCGTAAAGCTGCAGTGAGGAAGCCAGGGAGGGGCCGAGCGGAACGTCACCCGGGAAGGCAAGCATCCGTTGCAACGTGTCAACGGCCACAGAAGCTCCGCCTGCCGCCCTCCCTCTGGCCTACCTTAGACATAAGCATTATGAAATCTTTAGCCACTTATGTCATAGTTTTGGAAGAGAAGGAAAATGTAGATGTATCCGAGTGGCTTTTAGAGAAGAGAGCCGGGACCCGTGAGTGGGTGCTGTGGGGAGGCCGTGTGGGCTCATATAAAGAAGACTTTCTAGGAGCGTGGTCTGTGGAAGTGTGAGAGGCCTCGCAGGAGGGTCACTGCTCAGAAACTGGAACCAGTCAATGTCGAGGGCGTGAAATCAAAGCACGCAGCTTCTGCAGAGTCGGTCCAGCCGGCGAGGAGACTGCCCAAGCCACCGCACTTGGCGTCTCCGCTCAGCCCAAGGGGCTGCGAGGCGGCAAGGCTCTCCCTTACGCTCTCCCCTGTGCCTCTCTCCTCCACCTCCGTTACAATGGGTGCAGATGGAACATCCAAAACATTTCCGGGCAACTTGCTCTGTGAGCAGTCGAGTGACATGGCAGCCGCACCATTACTTATCAGCTTGCATTAAAGTTTCATGGGCGTGCTATCAATTATTGAGGACGGAACGCTGAGATCCAGCTGTGTGCCCCAGTTCCCTCCACAAGAGCCGGAGTCTGGGAGCAGGAAGCCTCTTCACCACCTCTCACGGCTTCAGCTTCTGAAGCAGAAATAACAGGAGCCAAAACTGAAAGCCCGTGCTGAAGACAAAGGCGGGGGTGGGCTGCGACCCTTCAGGGTGGATTATTAATAAGACACGGGCACAGTTGCCACTAGTCGGCACTTACTTCTAAACGATTTGGTGGGTCTGATTCTGCCGACAAACGTCCCTGATTAGACCCCGCCCTGTCCATTCACGGGGTGGTGTGCCAGCGGCCAGCGCCACACGTCCACGGTCATCGCTGTTCCCCGGCTCTGGACCTAGATGAAACAAATGCTCTTGCTTTCCGAAATGCAAATATCTCACCCTAAACCTTCTGTCGTTCGACACATTTCTCACTGAATCTTGCTCAGGACAGCTCTCCCCACCATCACAAGTCATAAGGCACAAGGAGAAAGATGACATTTTTGTGTTAGTTCTGAAGGTTGCTCCTCAATGAAATTTAATTCCCTCTGTTTAAAGTATACTCATTATTGCATGAAGATAAGGCACGGGGTCATTAAACAGAAATTAAGAATGAGATACGCTTGCTCTTTTGGATAGGAGATGAGGTCTCAGGCTCTTGGGAGCACTCGGTTTGGATGAGCGGGTACAACATATTTTCATGTCGAGAGTGTCACCCTCTGCGCCCCTGGGAGTGGGGCCTGGGGCACTCAGGAAGGATGCTCCCGTGAGCAGAGCAAGAAGCATCATTGCGTGCTGTCCGAGCGTGTATTAGTCACTCACCCAGCTCTTACAGGTTGGCCCGTAACAGTTGTAAGAAGGCAGGAGAGCTTACTTCATGACTCAGAGTCGGATGCAACTTGATTTTTAAATAATTGGGTTAAGCTACAAAAGGTTCTGAGACAAGTGAGTTAACAAACCCCTTATTATTTTTAATGACAACGTATTAAAATATATTAGTATTTTAAACCTTCCTTCACACTGAATACAAATTAACGAAATGGCTTCTTAAACCTAGTTGGTTTTGTTCAACTAAAAGCGAAAGAAGTGAAAAGCGTTCACTTTGTCGTTCAATTATTAACTTATGTCTGCGAGACGACCGTACCCCCCGACAGTCGAATCCACCTCCAGCCCATCTCTCACTTGAGGAAAATGCTCTTTATTTCTCATCGCCTGTGAACTGGTTACAGGCTGGCTAAAGTTTGGGGACAGTGAGGGCACGACCACCATCAGGATGCAGGAGACCATCACCGGTGAGGCCCCAAGTTGATCTGGGGTGGGCGGGGGCAAGGATGCGGAGAAGCTGGCACACAAAACATGTTCAAGCGACTACTGCCAAAACCATCCAGGTACGATGACAACGAGCTGTTCCCACAAAGCGTGGCTTATGCTGGCTGTGCTGGGGGCCTGGGGGGCAGGGAGGGTGAGAGTGGTTCCAGGGCACCGGCCTCTGGGGCCGGGGGAACTGCGTCAGTCCGGAGGATGTGTCCGAAGGGGATGCTGAGACAGGTGAGCAAACCCTGCCCCGATGAGAGCGGCCAGGGGATTCTCCGGGGGCTGGAGCGGGGCAGGACGCAGGCTGGGAGGAGTGGGGCACAAGGAGAGGCTGGTGCCCAAGGCTCACGGCCGCCCCAGCCGAGACAGAGCCTCACCGGGGCCTCCTAGGTGTGGTCCTTCTTCTGTGCTGAACACGGGCCTGATGGTCTTGCACACACGCCGGCGCCCCGTGGACAGCTGCTCCCAGAACGCTCGAGCCTGGGCCTCTGGAGACAGGTCCCCGTCAGCCCCAGGGGCTCAGCCCCCCACGTGCCCCCAGCACAGCCAGGAGCATAATGCGAGTGTGTCCAAGGCTTGGGGTGAAGCAGTATCGTGGGAAGCAAGGGGACCCTGGTGGGCAGTGAGATCCTTAAGCAGAGAGAGGTCAGCTCTTGGGAAGAGCCCGCCCCTCAAACCTTGTCCTGGGAAAAGGGAAGGGGGGCCTCCCCAGCTCCCTGGGAGCGGCAGGTGGGGACCGTGAGTGATGTCATCACCTAGATGCTGTGATGCTCGACATCCTGAGGGACTGGGAGGAGTCTGGGTGCCGAGCCCAGACCCAGCTGCCTCCTGGGGACAGGGCAGGGACCTGACGGGTGACAGTGGGTGGGTGACCGGGTATGGGGCCCCCTGCACACGGGATAGCAGCCCCGAGGCCACAGTGCAGGCAGGCGACACACAGGCGAGGCAGCAGGACTCCGCTGTGCCTCGGCTCCCAGGAGCTCCCTGCACATGGGACAGCAGCCCCGGCAGCAGGACTCCGCCGCGCCTTGGCTCCCAGGAGCTCCCTGCACATGGGACAGCAGCCCCGGCAGCAGGACTCCGCCGCGCCTTGGCTCCCAGGAGCTCCCTGCACATGGGACAGCAGCCCCGGCAGCAGGACTCCGCCGCGCCTTGGCTCCCAGGAGCTCCCTGCACATGGGACAGCAGCCCCGGCAGCAGGACTCCGCCGCGCCTTGGCTCCCAGGAGCTCCCTGCACATGGGACAGCAGCCCCGGCAGCAGGACTCCGCCGCGCCTTGGCTCCCAGGAGCTCCCTGCACATGGGACAGCAGCCCCGGCAGCAGGACTCCGCCGCGCCTTGGCTCCCAGGAGCTCCCTGCACATGGGACAGCAGCCCCGGCAGCAGGACTCCGCCGCGCCTTGGCTCCCAGGAGCTCCCTGCACATGGGACAGCAGCCCCGGCAGCAGGACTCCGCCGCGCCTTGGCTCCCAGGAGCTCCCTGCACATGGGACAGCAGCCCCGGCAGCAGGACTCCGCCGCGCCTTGGCTCCCAGGAGCTCCCTGCACTGGGACAGCAGCCCCGGCAGCAGGACTCCGCCGCGCCTTGGCTCCCAGGAGCTCCCTGCACATGGGACAGCAGCCCCCGCAGCAGGACTCCGCCGCGCCTCGGCTCCCAGGAGCTCTGCCTGGCGGCGTGCAGAGAGGGTGCTGTCAGCATTGGGTGACCTTGACTCACATGGGCAGGCATGAAGGCAGGGCCCACGGCACGCCCTTGTAAGGAGGGGCCACAGCGTGGAGCATCTGTGTGACTAGACCACGAGTGCCCAAGCAAGCTCATCCCCTCAGGGCACTTCTGGGTGGGACTCGGGTCCCGAGGAGCAGGTGCCCCAGGATCTCCAGCCCCGCTGCCACGGGAGGCCTGGCAGACAGAGCAGCGCAGAGTGGAGGAGCTCACCCAAAGCCGCTCCTGCAGTGCGCACTGCCCCGCGGGCACGCTTCACCGGCTGTGGGGGCGAGGGGCAGTGGCGGCTGGCGGGCCTCTGCCATCAGGGCATTCATGTCTATTACGTGGAACACGTGTGTTTCATGTAAATCACGGCAGAGGTCAGCTGAGAGGCCCGAGAGCTCAACCTTTCCAAAGTGCCTGCTCCCCCAGAATTCGGGGAGAGAGAAAACACCGACGCCACAGGTCTTCCCAGAATGAACGTCCAGCCCTCTCGGCCACACCTGCAGAGCTGGCCTTCACGCTGGCCTGGCTATGTGGGGCAGAGGTGTACAGAGGTGTGCACAGGTACGTGAGTGGAAGTGGCTACATGTGTGTGCTTGCAGCTGTGTAAGTGCCTAGTGGGTGTGGGCATGTGTGTATGCTTACGTGTGCATAAGTGTGAATGCTTGCATCTGCCTCTGAATGAGGGAACGTGTCTTTATGTGCAAACATGCATTGCACACAGACGTGTTCCCATTTGTGTGTTAGTGAGTGCACATGTGGTGTAGGGTGTGTGCACCGGTGTGCAGATGAGCGCCTGTGTGTTCACTGCCCCGCGGGCACGCTTCACCGGCTGTGGGGGCGAGGGGCAGTGGCGGCTGGCGGGCCTCTGCCATCAGGGCATTCATGTCTATTACGTGGAACACGTGTGTTTCATGTAAATCACGGCAGAGGTCAGCTGAGAGGCCCGAGAGCTCAACCTTTCCAAAGTGCCTGCTCCCCCAGAATTCGGGGAGAGAGAAAACACCGACGCCACAGGTCTTCCCAGAATGAACGTCCAGCCCTCTCGGCCACACCTGCAGAGCTGGCCTTCACGCTGGCCTGGCTATGTGGGGCAGAGGTGTACAGAGGTGTGCACAGGTACGTGAGTGGAAGTGGCTACATGTGTGTGCTTGCAGCTGTGTAAGTGCCTAGTGGGTGTGGGCATGTGTGTATGCTTACGTGTGCATAAGTGTGAATGCTTGCATCTGCCTCTGAATGAGGGAACGTGTCTTTATGTGCAAACATGCATTGCACACAGACGTGTTCCCATTTGTGTGTTAGTGAGTGCACATGTGGTGTAGGGTGTGTGCACCGGTGTGCAGATGAGCGCCTGTGTGTGCGTAGCTGTGGGTAAGCTTGTGTGTGAGCCACAGTGAGTGTGGTTACCTGCATGAATGTGCACCCTTGTGTGCATAAGTGTATGCTCATGGCATCGTATGTGTGTGTTTGTGTATTACACATCTTGTGCGCCTGTGAGCATGCACGTGGAGGCTCATGGGTGCACAGATGCACATGTGTGAAAATGAATCTGCACACAATATTTAGGGGTGCATGTGTGTGTAGCAGCGTGTCGAATGTGGTTTTAAGTGAGTGTGCACAGGCGCGTGAGTGTGCAAGTGCCACTGGGGGCATGCACACAGGGCATGCATGTGTGCTCGTATGTTCATGGGTAGCCTTGTAAGTCTATGTTTGCACACGCGTGTGCCTGCATTTGTGTGAGTACATATTCTGTGTTCACCTGTGCGTGTGTGCTTTGTATGTGTGTCCGTATGCGCTTGCTTGTGTGTATGCATTATACACACGTGTGCCTCTGTGCCTCTGTATCAGTGCCTGCCTTCACATGCAGACCTGCACAGCTATGGGTGCATAAACATGCCTGTGTGAAAGTGTCCACACGCACAGACCGCGACATGTGCCGGTCCATGCCTGCCTGTGACGTGTGTCTGTGACTCTGTGGTTGAGTGTGCTCACGTGTGTCTGTGATTTTGCAGTTGTGAGTGTCTCACGCGTGTCTGTGACTCTGCAGTTGTGAGTGTGCTCACATGTGTCTGTGATTTTGCGGTTGTACGTGTGCTCACGTGTGTGACTCTGCGGTTGTGCGTGTGCTCACGTGTGTGACTCTGCAGTTGTGTGTGTGCTCACGCAAACACACATGGCTATAGGTGCACAGACGTTCTCCTGTGGATGTGTGCACACACATAGACGTGTGTGTGCGGGTCCAGGAGTGCCCACAGCGTGTGATTCTGTGGCTGCGCGTGTGCTCACACGTGCTGTGGAAGAGGCCGTCCTGTGTGGAGCAGTGAGCAGACTTGCTCTCGACTCGGGGCTGGGTCTGGACCGCTGCCTCCTGGCCCTGAGTCCCGGGTGAGCTCTTGGACCCACTGAGCCTCCACAGCCTCATCTGTGATGTCAGATCCTTCACACGGAGCCGTCATCTCGGGGTCACTGTGAGAAGCAGCCGAGTGACCTTGTGAGCTGACTTGGAGGCGGGCTCGGAGGCTGCACTGTCTTGGGTGAGTTGGAGGCGGGCTCAGAGGCTGCACTGTCTTGGGTGAGGGTGTTGTTGACTTTGCTGTGATTTTCTGACCCTGTGGCTGAGGTTACCTGGGGCCGTCTCTTTTTTTCCTCTTGTCCTGGTACTTGTAATGATGTCTGCTTCGCTTCAGCACGGGTCATAAATCACAGTTTTTCACTATTTAGGCAGACAGATTTAGAAGTCATTATTATGAATTCTCCTGCCCCTTTATTGAGTTGGAGAGAGACTGACTGCTCACCTCTCTTACTGAGCCAGCGCCTACATCTGCTTTTCCAGCAGCCATCAAGTGCACTGTGTTATTAAACCCCCTGACATGTGACCTAATCAGGATGGAGTCTGGTGCATCCAGAGGAGTACATATCACTCAGAGACGTGTGCAGGTAGAATCAAAATCCACCCCATCCCATCAAGATTTGTTAGGTGAAATTAGAATGAAAACAAAAGATGAATAGCAATGTAATTCTTTCTAAAGAACAAACCTTCACTACATTCCTACTTCATTACTTTAAAAATTATTTAAATGCCATTTGAAAAATGACCATGTAATTTTAAAATTCTATATTTAGGTTCTTTTTTGTACAAGTTTGCCCAGAGGCATGTGCTATTCAGAAAAGTGAACAATTAATTAGGCTTCTTCTGAAGCGTTTTCTTTTAGGAAAACATCCAACCTCAACATGCCATTAAAATCAGACTTTAGTAATTTCATGATCAGAGTTAGCTGTCCCAAAGGGTGGTTCTCTGGTATCACGGTTATGCTTGAGGAAAAGTCGTGCCGCTGGATTTGAAAGTGTATCTGCACACGATGCCGGGTACAGAGCCGCGTGGCTGAGGGGACTCAGCCCTGTGCGGCTCAGCCCCTGAAGTCTGGCCGACCCCGCACAGAGCAATCTCTCAGGTGACACAGACTCATAGGGAGCTACTTATGAAGAAAAAGTCAGCCCTTTTCTGACTGTAAAAGTGAGGTTGAAGGAGCCTCGTTGTGTTTCTCATCCAGCCTGTGGTGCTCGCCTACTCTGTCCAAGCGTGTCCATGCTCCACGCAGAAAGAAACAGCATGTCGGGGTCCCAGGCAGCCCCTTGGTGTCTGTGATAAATCACTTACTCTGCAGATATTTGCCAAGCACACCGTCTAGCCGAACTTCCCGAGTGACACTGGTGGTAAATGCAGGAGGCGTGAGAGATGTGGGCTCCGTCCCTGGGTCGGGAAGACCCCCTGGAGGAGGGCACGGCAGCCCACCCCAGTCTTCCTGCGTGGAGAACCCCATGGACAGAGCAGCCTGGCGGGCTGCAGTCCGTGGGGCCACAGAGTCGAACGTGATGGAAGTGTCTTGGCAGGCGTGCACCGTCAAGCCAGGAGGAAATAACGTGTGTCCTGCCTCTTCAGGGTCCGGGCAGAGACACCTCGGTCCTTACAAGAGCTTGGACAAGCCTGACCTGGGGCTGCCCACTGCTCAGCCTCGTGAGGTCCGGCTCCCAGTCCTGCCCAGCCCGGCTCACACTCCCCACTATG